>PQWD01006489.1:125351-184795 GCA_019425675.1 Leucinodes orbonalis | reverse complement strand
CATTGCCCGGTTAAGCTCTTATATGCGGCCTACCACACTAATCAGTTTAAAATGTATTTGAAGTTATTTTCTGTTCATGGAGTACGAACATTGTTGTACGTACATGCTTATATACAACAATGTTTGTTATACTCTACCTGATACGTATTTTTTTTAGATAACAATAAAATTGTGTTGGTAAATAAATAAATCCTTGGCGAGACGAAGGATTAGCGTCTTTGCTGGCTTGGCCACCTCGAGAGAATGGAGGGGCATCGCCATATGAAGAGCCACCTGGGCCAACCGGTTGGGCGGCGCCCAGTGGGCCGCCCCAGGTACCGCCGGAAGGACGTCGTTGAGGCTGATCTGCATGAACTCCAGGTCAATGATTGGCGGGAAGTGGCGCAGGGTCGACAAAGATAGCGATCTCTTGTTTCGGTGGCCAAGACTCACTTCGGGTCAGTAACCAGCTTTAAATTTAATTTTAATCTGTATTGACCATTATATTGGCAGCAACCAACAGCTCATCCCGAGCTTTCGCTCAATGTGTATCAGTTAAATAAATGGAAATTATAGTCGATGGCTGTACTCTATCCGGTTCAATTTATTTTCTTTTGCCTCTCCCGGTTTAAAGGCCTTGGGAGCTACGTTACGAGTGTTATACTGCCGTCCACTAAAACGCCGATAACTGACAAACACAATTTTTCGACTGACGAACACAATATACAACTAAAAATCCTGTTTAACGGAAAACCATTTCAGATATGGCATCTCTTATCACCATAAATATAAGGGAATTTGCATGACAAACATCACTAATAGTGTGTTTAATTGTACACAATAGGCATGATTACTTGGTTCTGGGAAAGGAGGAACTATTTAATATTATTACAAATCTGGGTTAAAAATAACGCTGTGCCAACTCTCAGCTCGAAAACTCATGTTTTATAAATATTATTATTGTTCAAAGTTAGGTTGGCAAATTCATTTTAAAAGTACATTAATTCACAAAAAAATAACAATAACACATACACTTTTATGCCACTTTTACTATGAAACCATTTTAATATACGCAATATTGTATATAGTTGTAGTACAAAGTTCCTAAGCTATGCTTACTATTATTATTAATAATATGCATACCAACAACAAAGGCTCTTTGGTACAAGTTTCAAACTCAAAAATGCTTTATTCATATAAATCATTACAGGACACTTTTGAATCATTAAAAAACCAGTTCTTTTAATGAATCTACAACCGGTTCGGAGGGTTATTATCTACCGAGAAGACTCCGGCAATAGACTCGTTTAATTATTATTTTAAGTTTATCACATTCCTACAAAGTTTTAGACCAATAATAGTCAAGCGTCTCAGATATTCTATAAGATTTGTTTACTTATTCAGCAGGAAACTGTAGGTATAACTATAGTGATTACAATGATAAAATAGCTGTAAGTGCAACACATACGTATTTCTAAAAACAGTATTATGTTAATATTTTAAAGCATCTAATAGGTTTATGGTAAATGGACTACAAACCCTTTTAGTCGTCATGTCTAAATTGCTTTTTAATAAAGCAAAGTAAGGTCCAAATGGGTTGGCAGTACACTTGGCTAGACGATTAAAACTCATCAGCCTTTATGTTCAGCGTAGGTAGCGGATATGTATTTGCCGCCCCAAATGACAGATCTCAGAAATGAGGTTATGTATTTATCTTTACACATCAAAAAGAGGCAGACAACAAGCCGAATTACATACACGTGGCTGTATTCGAGTTTTATTTAGAGTACGAGTATGTTACTTCAAAGCTTAACTACGTCTCTCCAAAGACTTGAGAGCTTCCGGACCATTACCGTCCAGTGTGCGTTACTGATTAGTCGGAACTTGTAAGCCACTTTTTTTTAAAGCTGTTGATATTCAGTAATCAATTAAAGGGAGCAGGGGGCTCTAGAAAAAAATACAATGAGGCTTAGGGCATCGTTAATAGTAGTTATTACTCGTAGTTAGTTTATTTGACGACCCATGTGGTGTAATTGGTTGTGATGACGGCTCCTACACCAAGGGTTTCGTGTTCGATCCCTGGTAGCACAAATGTCTATACATTCGTGTGCATGAACATGTCTGTTTGTATTGGTCTAGGTGTTTCTATGTATAATATGTATGTATATACAAAAAAAATGTCTAAAAATATGTTTATACGTTGTTCAGTACCCATAATACAGGTTTCACGCTTAACTTGATGGCGCTGTGTGAATGACAATTATGTATTTTTAGAATAACGATTGACTCGTTCTGCACTAGCTCGCTTACCAATACGCATTATTTCACCAAAAGTTTTCCTGGAAGAAATTGCTACATTAGCAATAAGACCGCCTATGTTGTACTTGCCTTTTGTTATCTGTTGTGTTGTATGAAATTGAAACCATATTGCACGTAAAAAATAAACATTTTTACGTGCAATATGGTATTTTTTGTCTTTTTTTATCGGTCACTCTCCATCCCTTCAATATCTCCATTTTAAAAATCATGTCTATTCGTCGCACCGTTTTGCCGTGAACGGCGGACGAGGACTACATACACACTTTTCCAGTTGTAACAGGTTTTATTAGTATATGGCGTGTAATGTATATGGCCTGGAAGTGCTTGGTGGTACCTTCCTAGCATATTGGGTATTTTTGTTAACTTTAAGCTGAAAATTTTTTAGATTTAAATCTATTGTTCTCAAAATTAAATGAACTGCATATTTTACTGAGTCTTGAACATTCATATACATATTTACTATTATATACGAATATTGAGGCTAAAACAATTTCATTATTAGGTACGAAATTACGATATATCCCGACCAAACGAAAATTTCCTGCCCGGGTCGGTTGGAGGATATTTTCGAAAGAGATTTCTTCGTATTGGCTGTAATCAAATTTCTTTAGTGTTAAATTATAATTTCAAAGTTGATGTTATTGTCACTCGATCTGTTTTGAATGTTATATATGTATGTTTTCTCCATATTCTATATTTGTATATATTCTTTATGTCCTGTACATTCGCGTAAGTTTATCTCCTATTTTACCCCATCCCTTTGACCGTATCACATACCTACACGGCACTGGGCGCTAAGTCACGTTTACGAGAATTCCGTGTCCAATCTATCGAAGAACGTCGCATACATGGGTAGATAGGTAGATTACATTACATATAAGGGTTGCCATCCGTCCGAATTTATCAGCATTTGTCCTTATAAATTTTGAAAATGACCGGTTAAGTGCAGACTTTTTGTTATCAGGTAAAATTCATTTTTCATAGCGGTAAATGGATATAATATAACAATGTTTTTTACCAAAATACATTATAGAGGTGTTCGGGATAAAAGCAATATTTTGCCAGCGGCAATTTTGGCAAACACAGAACATAACACCTATTATGAGTTTATGAGTAAGGTGACACCTACGTTTCAATTTGTTTGCCTCTGATTTCTTTTTTGCTTAACCATTGATAATCTTGTAGGTTGTTATTTTTACATTATAAAATAAATATAAGCATTGTTGCACTATTTTCTTACTGCAAACTTAAAACAGATCACACTTTATGGGCTTGATGGACTTGATGGACACACTTTTCCTATGGGTGACAGAAATGTTCAACAATTTTTCTGAGACGGGAATTTTTAGTTTCATTAGTAGTAATATTTCATTTTTTATCAATGTGGTCCGGGACAACAAATTTGGGACGAGCGGATTAACTAGGTACTCCGCAAAACAGTCAACAACCTATCCTTAGCGTATTTCGATTCGTCCAGCATACACAAAAAAAAAGTTCCCCCTTTTAAAACTATAAGATATAAGCAACTCCTTCCCTAAGTTGTCATACGTAGTCAATAAATAGTCTCTAGGTGAGATTGTACGTATCATATAAAAATATCTCTTCTCTATAGAATCGACTCATGACTTCCTACTATTGATGTAGCTTTTATCTGTTACGCTAGTTCTTTATTTTATTACATCATAAATCTGCAACTAAGTTAACTGCCCAATTGATAGTATCTCGTACGTTATACACCAGTAACCATAAAACTTGGATCAGACTGCAGACAAAGAGTTTTCTATACATGTTTTATATGTATTTACTTTTTGTTCAAGGAATCACTAATCAATATATGAAGGGATAAGAAATCCTCTGTAGTTATTCAGCTGGCTGATCATAAAATATTTAATTTGGTCACATTAAGAAATGCCTAGGCACATTGTGATTTGCTTGCACGAAATGAACTGACTCGTTGGCTGAGAGCCATCTGCGCTGGCCCAGTGAAGCTGTGGACGCCATTAGCGGCCAACAACGAAAAGTTCATCCAATCCGAACAAAAAATGAAAAATGTGGCTGGGCATATCTCATTTCAATATTCCTAGTCAAAGGTCGGGCGAACTACTGAAATCATAATTTCTAATGGTATTCGCAATTACACTTTCTGCATGCATTTATGTTCTTCAATAAGATGACGATTAACGAAGAAAAGAACTAAATCCCCCACGAGCGTAACTGTAAAGGGTGTATAGGCCTTAGTCATCCACGCGGACCCAGTGCGGATTGGCCGACTTCACGCATAACCTTTGATCTCTTCGCAGAATTTATCACGATGTTTTCCTTCGCCGTAAGGGCGTCGGATAAAAATACATATAAATTTCGAAAATACATTAGCACGTGGCGGGATTTGAACCTTCACCCTCCAGATCGGGAGGCAACGATCCACACCAATAAGCCACCGACGCTCTATTCCTATCTTACACTCTAATCTGGTAATAATATTCAACTATCGCCTTTAATACTCCTTTAATAATGTTGATGAAAAAAAAGAAACACAGTGCCAGCTTGTAAGACGTACAGATTTCTAGTCACTGTAACCATTGATTTTTCAGCTTGGTACTCGGGAATATCAAAATACAATTGTATTGGCGGGATATATATGAGTAGGTGCAATAAAGGTGCCCACAATGCCTACTTTATACACTATATTCCTCAGTTAGGTATATCCTAAGACCTGAAAATAAATATGAATGAGTACGTACATTCTATTAAAAAAAACAACTAGTAATAACTCTATAAAGAATCTGTTATAGGTAAGTTTATGCTTTTAAGTGTTATATGGAATTGTGTTATGAGGAATACCCCGTCTCATAACCCAGAGTTTTGCTACTACGTGATTTGTATACTATTTTCCTTGTTCTCAATTATCGATATACCTAAAGCGTACCCATGATCGATGTTTCTTGTTTCCGTGTACTATAAAATCAATGTGAAATACGTAACAGACACTCGCATAATTATATTTAACTCATTAATGTTAATGTTTTTTTACTGTGAACTAATGAGTTACTACATGTATGTTTTTAATAACCTAACATTTACAATAGTAAAATAAAATCAAAGTAGAACTCGCCGTCGTAATTCATAGTTCTCGTTATCTCCATGTGTAGTCCCCGAGAACAACAACCTGGACGAAAATAGGCTGTTTCTAGACAGGAATGATCCATCTTCGGCCTAATTATCACTTACCATCAGGTGTGATGGCGGTCAAATGCCTGACTATTGATGATAAAAGATACTTGTTATTATTAATAGTTAATTTCATTATTGATCACATAATCATTAATAAATACTCTCTGTCATATTCTTGCTATCTAAGTCCTGGGTAATATAATTGTATTGTATAACAGTTTTCGTTTTGGTTACAATAACCAGTTTTTCAAGTATATTGTTAGTACTTATTCACTAGAGACCATCGACCGATTTTAGTGTAAAGTTACAAGAGATATTATAATAAGCGTTTAGCTGACAACCTTGGACTGACATCGGAATTTTAAGATGTACATCTTCAGTGTGTCATTTTGAATACATCTAATATCTCTTTCTCACTTCCATCAACTAAATATCCACACTTAAAAGACAATTAGGGAATTCATAATCTTTACTAAACGTGCTTTTGTCCTTGAAGTTTATTGCGCGGTCTTTCTTGTCATGTTTCTGTAAAAGACAAAAAGACTTGTAAAATGAGTAAGGTTGCCAGAGGCCCCCTTCTCTACCTACCTAATAAACAAATGCTGATTTGCGATTTTCCATGAGTGGTAGTGTCGTTTAACAACAAGTTAACCGTATGCTCGTTTGCCTTCCAAGTAAAAAAGTCTTAGGTAAAAATCACTTTCTGTTCTTCTTATCTATTAATTACTCAGGAATCAGATAATCAATATGATTTGACGGTACGAAGTTAAAAAAATACTATTTTATATCTACTTGTCTTTTCTTATATTTTGTCAAAATATTGCTGAGCACCTTCATTCAGCATCCATATCAATTAATGACACGTCTTTCTTATTCTATCAATGATATTCTGTATATTAAAAGGTTCATACACCACCCGTGCCTCAAAAACGAACCGTCAAAGAGAATACAGTTGTAGGCTCTTTGTTTAGGTAAATGTACGCTCATTGGAAATATGTGTATGTATGCTGTTGCTGCATTCGGAACACTTCTTTCGATTGTTTTGTGAGCATATCACGAATCTATACTTTTTACATTATTGTATTCTATGCCGAAAGATCTTACACTTGGGAACTTCTATCCCACTTATTTCTCCCGTTGTAATATTAAATGCAAAACGAATAGCTGGGTCCTTAGCTGAAGGTTAGTCATTTTGCTATTACAAAACAGCGACAAATAATTCTACTCATGTTAAAATAAATAATGTATTCGTAATAATTTATGCAGCCGCATTATATTTACACACGTGCTTTCTATAAATAAAGTCGATTAATTGGTATTTATAAATATTCAGACACCTTTTGCGGAGATATTTATTTAAAATACCATAAATATGTCAGCGTTAAAAAAAAGGTTTACCCCACTATACGTTTAGGTATTTGGTAATGGCAATACATTTTATATAATTATAAACTATTCCTGTTTTAAATTTTTCCCAGGCTATTTCCCAGTTGTTGGTAAGTCTCAAGCGCGTCTTGTAGGTACGTAACAACGTCTCAATTAAGACTTAAGGATTTTTAGGTATAAATATATTTCCGTGCTATAAAACAGGGAGGGAGACATGGCGAAAGAGAGTATGTGGCTCAACCTTATGGAAAATGTCACCACCACCCATGAACATTTGCAACAGCTGAGATCATAGAGTTGCGTTGCTAGCCCTTTCAGTAAAAATACGGTCCTTTTTAACTGAAAGACGCGAGGTCATATCGTTCCAGAAACGTTACCGATGTTGAATGGTTCCATTAATAGTACGTGGTAGGAAATATCGACCTAAACGAACTGTAGAAGTCCTCCAAACCAGATGGCGTGAGTGAAATCTGGAATTCTGCCTTAAGTACGAAAGTTGAATTCAGCCGCAGGAAAAAGCCCAGATAGCAAGTCAGAGCACTCCCCACGACATATGTTTTATTTGTTTATAATATCTGTTAAACACACATTACCCATTACATGTACAGATTGGAAATAATACACTCAATTGTGAGCCGCTCAAAAACCTGAGTATGTAATCTCCAAGATAGTGGAAAGTAAGAACGCTTGGAAAGTTGTAATCACTTTTTTTGAAGAAGTTATGCTTACTAAGGAGAAAGCTGAATGGGCCAGGGAAAATAACCACTCACAAGCGCGAACAGGCGCCGGAGAACAGGGCGGAGGCGATGGTGGCACCAGCTCCACGCGCCCTAGGGGCCGTGGACGGACTGTGGGGCTTACACAATGTCATACGTCCCAGCGAAGATGGGGATGGTCCATGGATTCGTGGACGCCTCTATTACTCCCAACAAAGTGGAGGGCGATCCGCGCAAAAAACACGTATAGCTTCGTCGCGCTGTTTGTATGGATGCTCTCCTACATCCTGTAACACGACGATAAGCATAAATGCTAAGAGGAGTTAAATCGATAGAAGTCCGACATAAGCACCCCTAAACGGGTACTATCCAATACAGGATTCTCCTCTCAAACAAAAAATTAGGTTCCTGTTTGGCTAAAAAAATCTCGAGTGGCTTTCTCCTAACGAAAAAAGCAGCGAAGGTCGACCCCCAAAAACATCAGCTGATGACCTGGTAAAAGTAGCCGGCACCAGGTGGATTATAACAAAGTACCCTAGGTAGTTTGGTAGAGCTCCTGGTTCAGCAATGGACAGCTCTCCTTTTCAACCTATCGTAGTCCACAGCTGGACATAGGTTTTCACCATTCTGCGCCAGTTATTATGATGATGACAAATGGCATTTTTGTATATTTTTTGTAGACCAGATAAATTGTAATATTCACTTTTTTAAAGAAAAGATCCATTTTAACATAACGGCGTACCCGACAAATAAAATCAATAATAAATTAAAAAACTCTTTTTAAAATTAAATACATAAGTATAATACAATCCTTAAGTTACACATTAAATTAGCATTTATTTGGCTGTACAGTTATGATAAACAAAGAAACTGAACAAAAATTACAATCAGTTACCTTAAAAGTGGTCGTTCAAACTAACTCCAAAATTATTTTTGCCTTCAAAAGCGAACGCCCGCATTCTTGTCCGTTCACTGTGGGATTCAAGGGCGATGCATAATGGCCATCCATCAGCGAGAAAACACAGTCTTATGTGCGCAGTTATTTGTTTAATGAGTAGCCCCGTCGTTCGTCGTGCCCTACGTTCAAGTTATCCCCCCTTCCTTATACAAGTTAATCACCTCAAAGATAGCGCCAAAAAATCTATGACGTTTCAAACTTCACGACTGTAGACGCCTGACACACACCTTTCCAACCGGTGATAGAGTCATTACAAATATATTAATAAAAATTGACGATTTCAAAGTATCTGAAAAAGGTATATTGAGTTTGAGTTTAACACTCCTATTTTGTAGGCTGCTGGTGCACTCATCACATGCCCGATGAGGCTGTAAAGGGCATCATTCGGCCAACAGCGAAAATAGGAAGGGCGATATCTGGCATTGCAGTGGGTACTTATCCCCGGGATTATCTATATAGACAATTCGACATGTACCACCTAATAAAGTGTCTCACTAAATATTCTTATCACGTCAGGGTCAGCCTAATCTTGTGCCCCCGTGTTCAAGAGATCAGAGCGTCAAGTTCAAATCGCTGCTTTACACGCTATTCGAATGACACTAGGTGCAAGGTTTTTTTAACGACCGATTTGTGTAGCGATTGAGACGTCGGCTGCTACCAAGGGTTCCGGGTTCGATCCCTGGACAGTACAAACATTTGTGTGCATAAACATGTCTGTTTGTAATGGTCTGGGTGTTTTCTACGTATAATATGTATGTATTAACAATATATATATGTATGTTTCTGCGTTGTTAAGAACCTACTAAGGCTTCACGCTTAATTTGGGGCTAGATGGCGCTGTGTGAATGTCTGTGGATATTTAAATTTTGAGTTGAAACAATGCAGGCTGAATCACTTCATTTTCTGAACACAGACATAATAATTCCATAGTCCCACTTTATTTCGTGGTAAAGCGGATTGAAACCAAGCTTGGGCTGATTGTTCATTAATCTATTTTAGGATTTTCGTTTTGCATTATATTACTTTAATTATTACGAATAAACGATTATTATTTTAAAGAACGATTATTTCTCTACTATTTTGATGACAATAAAATGCGACTCCGACGCAGTCCTTATATTTTGTAGCCATTTTATGTTTTGATGCAAAGTTTGCATCAGTTACATTCAAATAGCATCACCATCATAGTCATTAACAGCACATTAAATGTCCCCATCGAGAAGCACGAACAACGACAGTCTAGTGGTTGTTGGGCACGAGCCTACCCGTAAAAGGTGAATAATCCTTAGTATTCCACCCGGGAACAGTGTGGATTGGCCGACCACCACACAACCTTTGGATATCTTAGCAGGAGCGCGTTGGCATCCTCTCGGTTGTCCGTCTCCGTAAGAGCATCGGATAAACGTAGATGAAATACAGAAAATTAGAAAAGACACTGGTACGGAGATTGATTTGAACCTGCACCCTCCAGATCGGAAGACAACAGTCCACACCAATGAGCCACCGACGATCTGCAATAATAATTCAAATCTAAAAAAAAATAACTACAAGCTTACGCTAGTATCATCAAAGTCGTTGCACGATGAAGCCCCGTTTCGTGCCACAGTTTACAAATGGTGTTATGAGTTTGATATTGGCCACACTAATCTCACTGATGATGTGCGTGAGGGAAAAGGGTGAGAGAATACTCATGGAAAATTATAAAAAGATAAAGCTTCTAAACCCCGTCTACGAGTATAAGTTATGACGACCTACTTACTACACGAATTCTGACAACCGAAGCAATCGGAGTTTCGAAAAGGCTGCAGTACCATGGACCACATCCATACAAATTGTGATAGGTGGTGAAGACTGGATGAGGAAAGCGCAGAACCAGGATATCTGGCACAATATGGAAGAAGCCTAGGTTTAGCAGTGGACTGCGATCGGTTGATGAGAGTGAGGCAAGCTACTAACACCTATGTGTACTAGAATCTCCCATTTGTATACTCTAGAAAAATTCACCTGATGTATTTTAAAGCAAAGTTTCAAAAACCACATGTTCTTCAATGAAGTGTAGCAGGCACTCTCACATGATTGTAGTCACAAAGTCAACCAATTACAACCTAAGTGAGCCCCACATTCAATTTAACTGAGCATTTATTCTGGTTGACAACAACGCCACTTTAAGCCACAGTTATATTATAAAAGAGAACGTTATAAATATCTGACATAAGTAAGTATCTACTTAATATTATAATATATGATAATATCTAATATGTACCGATTTTTTGTCTGGCTTATGGTACCTCGTTGTATATGGAACTAGATGATACAATATCAGACGAGCACTATTTACCATATATACTGTCCCTACACAGTTTAGTAAATATTTTGGACACACCTACATCAAACCAGGTTTAGATATCTAAGATAATTTTAACATATACCAAAATCACTGTGTCGTTTAAATAACAAAATAAAGAGTAATTTGTTGGTTCGGCAAAGTCTTTCTTTTTCCTAGAGCAAACATATATAAATCAGCTATGACTTAGAAAGGATAGCTGACACCCATTCTATCCCTATGTACAATGCAAGGTTACGTAGAGGTTAATGATTGATCAGACAATGATTTAACAGACATTTTTATTGACTCAAGTGTTTGATTTAAAATGTAAATAATATACATTCTCCTATTAATTTTCATTTTAAGTACGATGTTCATATCAGGTTTTAAAGAAATGAATTCATTTCACTATTAATAAATAGAGCTTATGTCTTAACACATTCGGTGACAATGATAACCAGAAATCATCTAATATGACACGTTTGCTGTAAATTGGCAATATTGAATTTCACTAAAAAATTAAATATTCATCTTCAGCTCATTAAACGTCCCCACTGAGGGGCACGAGCCTACCTGCATTGGGTGTTTAGGCCATAGTCGTCCACGCGGGCCCAGTGCGGGTCGTCCACTTCACGCACAACCTTTGAATCTCTTCGCAGGCGTGCACAGGTTTCCTCACGATGTTTTACATCACCGTAAGAGCGTCGGATAACGTACATATAATTTGGAAAATTCGAAAACACGTTAGTACGTGGTGGGATTTAAACCTCAGCCCTCCCGGTAGGAGGGCAACAGTGCAACCATTGGGCCACCGACGCTCTTAAAATATAGGCAATAGCTAACCTTGGTCACATAGGTATAGCGATCACATAACTAGGCTGTGTAGTCGCTGCATAGGATATAATCTAAATTAAATTAAGACAAACGTGTTTAAGTATGTTAAGTAACAGATTAAATTTAATAGCAATTTTTACTAAATGTAGAGTCATGGATTTCCTAGAGACTCATTATATCCGAGGCTTAGTATACCGGTAAAATTATGGTGAAGTAACATTTGCTAGACCGAGTTACCAATATGGCAATATAACATAATAAGAAAATAATAAATTTAATTTTCTGAGAACCTTTCGTCTACACTCTATCATATATTAACATTGTAAGAAATATTTATACTCTTAAGTTCATGTTTTACTCTCCATAATATAACATATCTATCGGTTGACAATGTGACAAACGGAATTTATTTATTATTAAAATTGAGTAAAAAATATTTTTGACATAAAAAGTTATCTACTTTATATGTCATGCCTTGTACATCATATATAAATATTTTATTACACACATGGAGATTTTTATCATTATATAATAACATATAGGTGATACAGATATGTTGTTGTAAAATAAAATAATGTTGATATATTTTTGTTATGTTTTCAGTGTTTTCATGATGACAACTACCTATACATAATCCCTACCTATCTATACCTATATATACTCGTACATTGCCTACGTGGAATGGAAGACGTATATAATATAGTGTAACTAATGCTGTAGTGCAGACGGAAAGCCGGAAAGCTGACGCAATCAGAAGCATTCATTTCAAATTTGCCGCAGATGTACCAAGTACGATTCTACATCGATAAACTTCACTCGATTTATTAAGAGAAAATCTTATTAATATTACAAGAAACAGAATTAAATAAAAAATGAATATAAATACTTATATATTTTTATAAATATAATTCTGAACTTCACAGACAAACTATCCTCACATTAGATAGAACTGCCTGCACACTCAATAGCAGATGCAACCTATGCACCTGATTCTTAAGGAAAATATAAAAACCTACCCATTACTTGATAGGAAGTTTATAACTTCCTAAAAAGTACTTATAAAAATTAAAACCACAGTTCAACCTACAGTAGGTACAAATAGTAAAGACTACTTCATTGAAATCATTATCAGTAAATTAAATACAGTACGAACTTAAACCAGCACCATCGAATGACATTTGAATTAAAATGAAATATTTTGATTCAAATGTCATTCGATGGTGCCGAAAAACTCGATTACACAAATCCAACTCGACTCCCGACAATGCACGAATCGACCACACCGAGTATAAGCCAGGCAGTAGTTCGCAAGCTGTCTTCCATAACTGACGGACAGTCTTATCGGAACACGAATACCGGCAAACGTGTTAACAAACTATTTTTACCATACAAATTGATGTCAAGGTTAGTTGAATTTTATTCTATTCTTATGCTCCTACACTATTGATATCAAATTCATTAACTTCTTTACTCAAGAAATGAATTTGACATTGAAAATTTTCGTTATTCGAGTCGGCTGAAATCCATTCGAGTTAGGTAAATGCTGACATGGTAAATTAGACCTTACTTGCATTATCTACCAACTTGAGAATTGGAAGATTTTCATTAATTATGGAGTATAGGTATTCACATATTTAAATTAGAATTGAACGTCACTAATGACTTAAAATATGTGTAGGCAATAGCAAACCGTGGGCACAGCACAGCGACGACATAACTAGGCTGTGTAGTCGCTGCATAGTTAATTACCTAATCTAAATAAAACTAACACAAACATTTTTGAGTATCTTAAGTTACTGATTAATTTTTTAGCAAAATTGTAGTCACGGTTTTCCTAGAGACTCTTTTTGGTCGGGACTTAAAATACCGGTTAAATACGGTAATGTTATATTTGCTAGACCGAGTTACTAAAAGGGAATAAAATATAATAAAAGACTTAAATTTAGTTTTCTGAGAATATTTCAACTTCCTATTTAGCTTGTTTGAGATCCAATACTGTGACAAGTGGCTGCGTTAACTTACGCGTTGGATACCGAACTCTGAGAAAACTTCCCCAAACTTTGAACCAATTTCTTTTTTTTTTATCATTCTAAAAAGGTATCTAGGTAAAGATCAGCTTTTCTTATTATTTATTATTATTTCTTACCTATATATTTATTTCTTACCTTTTTTAATGAAAGTTTTCTACGTAACGCTATCTCTTAGTAAAGTATTAGTTCTGTTTCGTATTACCCTTATAAATTAACACTAAATACCCTTAGATAAAGTTTTTCATCCAGTTCAGACAGTAGGTCTTATAAATAAATAGAAAAGTATCCACTCACATTCACACAGCGCCATCTTAGCCGCAAATTAAGCATTTAGCCTGTAATAAGGCACTAATCAACAGTGATCAACCCATAAACACACTTACACTATTTTTTTTTGGATATATGTATTTATACGTATGATACGTGGCACATGTTGAAAGAGTTACGTTACCTATTATGACAAAAATGACAATATCAACTCTGCCTAGTTAATATAAATACCTAATGAAAAGCTCGTCATATTTTTATATTTGACAGAGCATTTATACGTCACATATTAGCAACTAAGTTGTGATTTCTGTGAATTAATGCCATAATTTGCAGCAATGGCACGTCAAAACATTTATTTTTTTGTAAATTATTATTATGATATACCTACATGCCTAAATTTGATTATTATTTTGTATTCATAACACAGCTGTTTGATATCTGATATGTACATGTACATATTGACATAGTTACTCGTGGTTTTGGTCGTCACAGACCAAAAGAAACAAATATCCAACTGTAGGTAACTATACTCACTGCAGATCTTTACGTCCAAATTAGGTACTTACCTAGGTTCATGCCAATTCTCGTTGCAGGTACTCATAATGTGCGGCATTTGGGCAACGTTTGGAGTAGAAGGAGGTTTGAGCGCCACTTGCATCAAATGTTTCTCCAACATCGTGCACCGAGGCCCCGATGCATGGCGCATCGAGCAGGACGCTCGCGAGCCTCGCGTGATCTTCGGCTTTCAAAGGCTTACTATTGTCGACGGCCTTTACGGCATGCAGCCCATGAGACTTCATACCTATCCTCGTACCACGCTTATCTGCAATGGCGAAATATACAACTGCCAAAGGCTCCAAGAACAACACAAGTTTCCGTACGAAACAAAATGCGATGTTGAATCTATCATTCACCTGTACCAGAACTTTGGTATCGAGGACACCGTGAAGCAACTCGACGGTGTCTTTTCCTTCTGTCTTGTTGACGGTTTAAACAGAAAGGTTATCATTGCACGCGACCCATACGGAGTTCGCCCATTATTTAGATTACACGACGAAGACAACGATGTCTTGGCAATATGCTCTGAAGCTAAAGGTTTAATTGGATTGAAACTAAAGGCTAGTAAAAACTCAAAATTAGGTCAATTCAAGCCTGGCCATTTCCAAGTTTGGAGTATAATGGACGATGGCAAAGTCAAACTTGATTACACCGAGCAATACTTTAAACCTGGATCCCCACCACGCTTTTTGCCTTTTGTCCCCGCAGAAGAATTAGAAAACATGAATGTGTACGAGAAGACGGCTCATTTGTTAGAAGCAGCATGCAAGAAAAGACTAATGGCTGAAAGACGAATTGGATGTCTTCTGAGTGGTGGATTAGACTCTTCACTCGTTACAGCATTAGTTGTTAAACTTGCTAAGGAAAGTCAGCTGCCTTACAAAATCCAAACCTTTGCCATTGGCATGGGAGATTCACCTGATTTAGTTGCAGCACGAACAGTAGCTGAATATCTAGGGACCGAGCACCACGAAGTTCAGTTTGATGAAAATGATGTGAGGGACGCCTTAGATAATGTAATTTACCACTTAGAATCCTTTGACATAACAACCATACGGGCTAGCTTACCTATGTATCTTTTATCTAAGTATATCAAGAACAACACTGATACTACAGTAATATTTAGTGGTGAAGGGGCCGATGAGTTAGCCCAAGGGTACATTTACTTTAGAGACGCACCATCTGAAACTGCTGGCCACGAAGAAAGTCTGCGACTTCTCTCTGATATTTATCTGTACGACGGGTTACGCGCGGATCGCACGACTAGTGCTTTTAGCTTGGAACTTCGTGTCCCATTTTTAGATATACAATTTACACACCACTACCTGAGCATTGATCCCAAGCTACGACAGCCACAAAATGACGTGGAGAAGCACTTGCTAAGAAGCAGTTTCGCTAAAAGTGGATTGCTACCGGACTCTATATTATGGAGACACAAAGAAGCATTTAGCGACGGAGTCGCTTCTGTAAAAAAATCATTATTTACAATTATAGCGGAAATTATTGCCAAGAGATTTAATGACGTAACTCAATATAATGAAGGAGTTCAAGCAACAACAACCGAGTCGAAATACTATCGAAGTGTGTTCGAAAAGTCATTTCCAGGTCAGCACAATTTTACACCTTACTACTGGATGCCTAAATGGGTACAAGTGTCTGATCCATCAGCAAGATTTATAAAACATTATGCAGCAACATAAATAAATAAAGGAATGGATCGTATTTACTCATCGTCTTTTATTTTTCAACCACACCATAATTATGTAAGTACCTACCTAGTTAGGTTCTTTCTAAGTCGCACTAGGGGGGGTCACCGCCATCTTTTATAACAGTAGGTACCTATTACTGTAATGTTACGTCAGCATTATTGTACCAGAAAAGGCGAAGTAATATAATTGTAATACTTTTTTAAGAGTTGGTAGTTAGCCCACAAATTACTGAACAAAACCTTTAGTGTTGTAATCGTTTCAATAAAATGAAACTCATTTTGGTTTTAAATATTCCTTTTTTTAATTTATAGTTATTGTTATAAAGAATATTATTCAATGGTGGTCTGATAGAGTCCATGAAGTTTTCTAGACAGAGACAATTCCCTTTTAAAACGAAGTTGTGGGTCCTTTTACAGCCTACCTTCAAAGTTATACTCGCAGGTTCTTTTTCATTTTCCATGTTATGATAATCATCCAGAAAAGTGACCCTATCAATGTGCTTCCTTTTGATGAGATTGTTTAGGGAACTTTTGCTTGAGCAATCAGAAATGTAATCATCACACAATGACATATTTGAGGGTTGATTAAGGACCGGTTTATTTGTGACCGATGTTGTGCTGTCTATATAATTCACAGATTTATCCGTTGATTTATCTGATGATCCGGTTTAATCTCCGCTTCATTGTCCTTGAATACCTTTGTGGTACGCATTAGTAGGTCCCAGATGAAGTTACAGTTAGGGCAGAAAACATTTTTACTGAAGAAATTCGTGGAGTGCTCACTAAACACAGGGGGCGTGTCTGATGTGGCATATATGTATTTATTGAGTAAGGCATTATCTTGCTGTACCTGCACTGCCTCGTCGTTCTGATTGCTGCGATGGTACAATAAAGGATCTTTAAAGGTTACGCACATATTACATTTGCAGGTCAAGTGAGCTAATTCTTGCTTTAACATTCGTAGCTGTTCAGGCTCATAGCTGCAGCTTGAACGAGGCAATACAGTGTCCCACATAGTTGTCAGGATGTGGCGGTTATTTTTTAAATTTTCACGATTTCATTTTTATTTCTGAGTGAATATTTAAATCATACTGTTATTTTCCTTCTTAATTTGATCAAAACACTTATTTATTTAAAGCATTTTAAAATGATGAGCGATGACAGAAATATTTTATCTCAAAAGTCAGGGGTGAAGAATAAATGTAGAAGTCTAGAAATGCAGCGATGTATAAACTTTTTAAAAAGACAAGAAAACTTTGCAGTTATCAGTGTTATCATTATCACTGGCAATATTCTACAATAGAAAGGCAATAAAATATAATCCTAACTGCGTCCATGATTAGGTTTATAGTCTATAGTAGATTCCTAGCTTTTTAGCAATATGCCAAAAAGATGTTTGTCAAAATGCTGAATTAACCCTAAATAGAAGTTTGATGATAATATTATCATCTCTATAAAATGTTATAAAAAAATATAATTCGATATCAATTGGATAATAATTCAGACTTAAATCTAAAGCTACCTACCTACTTAGAAATCATGAAGAAAGGCCAAGGCAGTAATAATAAAGCAGAATCTCAACTTCAAAGGTATAAATACAAATCTCCTTGTTTGTTAGATCCAAAATGTCGATATAATTTATTGTAGCACTTATCCTTCTAATCCTACTTAACGTATGCAAAATGTGCATTTAAAAATAACTTATTTTTTATATTATGTTTTAGCCTTTCTGCGACTGTAGACGCTGTGAATGTAAAAACTGTCCCGACATATTACATAATCTTGCAATATCTATCAAGGAGAGCAAAAGCGGATTCCGTGCAAAAGCCGCTAAACGTAAAAAGTGTTGCAAAATAATAAAAAAAGAATCCCAGGTTTTACCAAAGAGGCCCAGTATATTGGACTCGTTGAATCCGGACCATTCTTGCGACTGCGAAATCATGGCCCGAGCAATAAGGTCCCACATTCACATGAACATTGGAATGTCAGAGCGACGAGGTCATTCAAGCCAAAGACCATCGAATTCTAAGGACGCTGACTAAAGCAAAAATGCCCCTGTTCCAAGTATCCCTACTGATAATTCCCCACTTGTAGAAATAATATGAGATTTTTCCAGGTATCCCTACTGATAGTGATATGGAATGGATATGGATAGTCGACTTTTTATTTCCAGTGATGGCTACCATCAGGGATAAGTTTTCAAGGGTTTCTTTAATTTTGTAACTCAGTACTAATCAAAACAAATATTGAAAAAAAAATAGTTGAAAAATATAAGCAAATAGAATGTGTATAATGGTTGATAATCCTGTAAACCAAAAAAAAAACAAATGTTTGATATGAAGGTAAAATATACAAATTAATAAACATAGTCAGATCGAAAAAAAGTTCGATCTGACTATGTTTATTAATTTGTATATTTAAGTTCTCAAAGCCAAATTATGTAATAAACCATTGGAAATGTGTCCCTACAGGTAGCGAAAAATCCCACTATCTCAATCAGTGTGTATAATTAGAGATATATGAAACAGAATACTCCAGTTATCTATACCGGCAGGGATAGCAGGATAGAAAATCCTAGAATCCCTGCTGGGGATATATTGGCAGAGATACACCTATGAAAAATAGATCATACTAGTATACATGTTCACGAATATGTAATTAATATATAGCATTTAGCTACAATAAAATTCAACCTTCAATTTCAGTTGCTTTATTCATTGCTGTTTTAATCTTTACTTATTTTTTCACCTTTATTACTTTAAATACATAAAGAACATGAGATTTTGTAAGTTAACATTTGTTACACCTATCTAAATATGCTCATTTTTATTCGTCTTCCCTCTTACCATTTTCATTTTCAACCTCTTCCTGTTCTTTCTTTATCTTTTTAAATTTTTCAGATATATAATTCCAATACTTGTTTCTAATTTTATCGTACTTAGTTGCTAACGCTTGGCATAGGTCGATCGCTCTATCGGCGCTGTGAAGGCAACTTGTTTCGCCTTTCTTGATAGCCTCATCGCAAATATCAATCATAAACGCTAGTAGATATGGAGAGCGACATTTGTTCTTATATAATTCCTCACAAAACGATGTAACAACTGCATTTCCATTCAATCCCCTCTTGTCGTGCAACATGACGCCCCTCAAATAATTCCAAGCGCTCTCGTTGTTTTTGACGAATTTAATTTTCTCCATGGCATAGCATATTTCCTTCTGAACATTCAAATCGGACCAGCCCAAGTGATTGTTCACGACGAAATATCTTTGATTCCAAGCGGAATTATTACGTACATCTTCTGTGATGAGATTATCAACGAAATCCATTTCCTTGTTGAAGAGCCTGAAAAGTTATTCAACACAAATCATCATCATCAGCCCATTAAACGTCCCCACCGAGGGGCACGAGCCTACCCGTAAAGGGTGTATAGGCCTTAGTGGACCACGGGGGCCCAGTGCGGATTGGCAGACTTCAAGCACAACCTTTGAATCTCTTCGCAGGCGTGCGCAGGTTTCCTCACGATGTTTTCCTTCACCGTAAGAGCGTCGGATAATGTACATATAACGCCGGGATTGAACCTGCACCCTCCCGGTAGGCAACAGTCTACACCATTGAGCCACCGACACTCTCACACAAATAACATTAATTGTTTTTCCTTCATAGCATTATTTGTACTCCTTATCTTTATAGTAGCAACATGACTATTTTTTATTACTGTTATAATCAACTGCTGTCATGTACACATGAATCGCGGCGCTCTAAATCTTTAAAAGATTTAATTTATATTACTTTGTTTGTACATAGATTTTTATAAAGAGACCTGAAGGATAAATTTTCAATGCAAATAACCTTATAATAAGGTTGTCTGACTAAAAGAGTCATAATATATTTTTATTGACCCCACAAAAACGGATTCGCTCCTAGTTTAGTCGAGTTTCTTGTTAAAGGGTGAGACAGGCTGTAAATCACTGATTGTTATGACTTAACATTTTATGCCACATATTAGTGACTGCACTTTGTTTCGGAATAAGTCAGTTGCCATCATCATCCGTGGGCTATTGCTTGATTTCTAAATTAAATAAACTTGCATAAGATTGTAACTTATCTAGAAATTCCAACACCTGTTTTACACTGTATACATTTGGGATTCCATTGTTAAATTGCAGTAAATAATGAATAATTTTAGAGGTAATGATTAAGAAACTAGTTATGCTATCTGTTATTAAGCCTTTCAACCCAAGATAGACATTTAGCAGTCGCCATAGCTGGACACTGCTTGGAGGATATGTTTCAGGATATGTTATTACTAAAATGTATACAAATATTTTTGTCCATTTACCCAAATGTTTTGATAGCCCACTGTCTGTGTTGCCATGCATGATAGTTTTTGGGGTCTTGGAGCAGAGCATCACCAGTGAGCTCTAATTCACGGGTGGGATCTTGCAACCACTCCACTAATACTCTACGGTGATGCCACACCTGAAAATTTAAATTAAACCAGATTAAGAGTATGTACAATCAAATAAAATGCACATCGCAAACATATACCAAAATGTATGTTTGAATATAAAAAATGTTCATTTAAAAGAAAAAGCATTGACAACCTAAGCTAATCACCTGTTTGGGGCAAAATAATTGCCTATGATGAAATTACATTATGAAACCAAATAATTATGTTTATTATGATGACACAAAATATTAAAGATTTATCTGAGTGAATATGGATATGATGGATTTTAAATTATTTAAGAAGCATTTTCTATTAAATTTAAAATGACACAATTTTACCTATCCACAAGGCACTGCTGAACATCAGCATGGGCGTCACATACTTAAATACAAAAAGCAGATGGCTCTAGCTTTAAACATTTTTGCAAGAAGCATCTGATAATGGTAATTTAACCATGATTAGGGTATTGCTAGAGTGCTATTTACTCAAGTATATAGGAATATGGGAAGACTACCCAGCACAACCACAAATTAATATCTTAGCAATGTGGTATAAATTTATGAAAAGAGTTTACTTTTTTGTACTCCAAGATTGAAAAATTTTACTCTCATATCTTTGATGCTAAAACATATAGGCTATGGTTGTGCTAGGTAGTACCTTTCTGGCACGACCACAATAGATTTTGGGTGTTTTAAGCAACTATCAGATATTGTATGTTATAAATTAATTATTGTACTCAAATGTACACCATCTTGAAATAATTTTGTTCACTCTTTTACCTGTATTATAGTATCGTAATATGTTTGATATAAAGATAATCATTTGTGGTTGTGCTGGGTAGTATCACACAAGACATGATTGTACCTGATAATTCTTCGGTGAGTGTTGAATGACAGACTCTACATAATCCAACTCAGATTGCAGGTCTGTTCCCAAAGATTTCAGCAGGTCCCGCCTTTAAAAAATATATACCAAATTATTGAATCTGAAGCAGTGGCCGCAAAATAAACAATGATGGTACTAAAAATAGCCTGAATTTAAAAATAAATTAGTGTATTAGATTTATATTGGATATCATAAGCTTTTTGGTGACATAGGAAACCTACACATAATGTCATAGTTGTAATGGCTTATCTGTTTTAGTATCACACGTGAATAGGAACTTCATGTAATCCTATGAAGTTTTATTCTGCAGAATTCTGTGACCAAATACCCTGTGTCATAAGATAAATGTGTAGCAACTAGTGTACAACAACAACAGTGTACTACAACTATGTGTAGTAACAACTAGCGTAAATATCTTGCTGCAAGGCACAAGCCTCCCAATTCCCCAACAGAAAGGAGCAATAGTAATTTAACTTATGCCTCAAAGCAATTTTCCCAGAAGAATGGGACAAATCAAAGGATATTATGTCATGGTAGTCTATCATTTCCTGTGAATCCTTAAACTTTGGAGACAGTTCCAATGAAATGGTGGGACACAAAGGTGAGCTCTAAGTGCTAATTAATTGATAGGCAAAAACTTACAACATTTAAATAGAGTAGTACTGTTTGCCCTACAATAATTTTCAAGCAGATACACACACACACGGTCTTTCTTACGTAGGCTAGGTTGGTTATAGAAAAAAAAAATGTGTAACCCATGGATGTGACTGTTATATCATTTTGACAAAAATATTTTGCATCCTGTTTTTTGTTTTTCAACTAAAAATATTTAATCTAACTATTAATTTACTTAAGATACATAATTTAGGGATTTTATTCTTTTATTTTCTGTGGTTTTTGCACCATTTCCCAACACAAACCATGCTCTATTTTAGATTTTTATCCTTACATAATCCCAATGTCTTAATATTTTGTGCCAAATTTTGACACACTTGTTGTTAGAAAGACTATCTGTAGTTATTTGTATGTCCATGGTGTATCCTGAATGAAAAATCTTTACCTATATTGCCATACAGTGTAATTGGCTGGATTTAGTTCCACTGCATCCTTTGTTAATTGAAGAACTCTTTCAGACTTCTCGTTGTTTTTCAAGACTGCTCTAAAGTAGTCATATACATCTTCAACTGCAACAAAGCATTTTTGCAACAAAGCATTAATATATTGTTCACCTTTATAGATGTCTTAATTATATCTACCTGTTTAGTGACTAGTTTGCGCACTATATGTGAGCTATTAAAATATCTACTTACACCTTTCAGAATGGGCTATCACTACAACTGGGTTAGGGCCATCTTCTTCAGGCACTGGTTTGATATCTTGCCATTCCGGCCTATCCTTGTAAAGAACCCACGCAACATCATTATCCCCAGAGTCTGACATGTTCACTTGTCTAATTTATAGCAATCACTAATTATAATTACAATTCACGTGCACACTATACTAGTTATCATAACTGTTTTATTACTAATGTAAATCAGACGCAGCGCCGTGAATAAACAGAGCGAATCTGGGCTCAAAAATTAAACGTTTAATCAACACGTAACTTTATTTATACACACAGGTAATTTGAATAATATACATAGATATGGATAATGAAACAAACTAAAGATCCGAAACTGAAAGAAATGACAATATTGACAATTCAATTTGTCATAATGACACATGACGTGATGCGGTACGATGCGTTCAATTAAGTGTAAAATATTTTGAGCCATAACTTTTTACCCCCCGACTGCCGCAGGAAGGTTTTCAAGGGTGTCACTGAGCAAATTAAAAACATAAAAATTCAAAACGACGGATTTTGAACGCCATTTTGTATGTTTGAAAAATTTTTTTTCTATTTTCAGTGGATATTTCTAGCACTCGGGTTTTGTTTATTTTTTATTATTATTTTTTCTACAAAGGATAAGAAGCAAAATATACGAGTAATATACAATCCAAATCACGAGTAATATAGGTACCGCTTCTGCAGCACTTACCTTTACGTAGTCGCGGGAAAAAACAATAGAAATTATATAGAGGGTATTGTCTCCAACGAGTTTTTATCCGAAATGCGAGTTATCTGGATTCAGCGCTTCTCGATAAAGTTAAACAACTAAGAAGTAGGCCAACATGGCTTCCGAACAAAAATGTGCATCAGAATTCAGATTTACGTTTTTGAAATGTCTGGCGCTAACAGTTGTAGGTATTCATTGAAAACAAATTAGTAAAATACCGATTTAAGATTTTATAATCATGAAACTGATACATTTTGTCATTTCTAACCTATAGCGCAATCTATTCAGTCACAAGCCATTGTAGATACTAATAAAATCACCCTGTTTGCCAACATGAATTACTATAAATATACCTATATTATCGTTTAGGAAATCTAAGGATACAAACCAAACAATGTATTTTTAACATTTTATTTTATAAAATATCCTTAAATACAATAAATAATGTTAAAACTATTAGGTAACAAATACAGAGGAATCTTTCAGCTCATTTACATTTTATCGATTTGAACACTTCAATACAGAAGAATAGGCTACAGAGTTCGCTATATGAATGCTTATTTTACCAGGCATACGCGAGACCGAGTCCGTTGGTGTAGGTCATGTGGGATACAGCGGGTGCTGCAGAATACGCGACACCAAGAAGGCCACCCGCAGCAGCGACCTGAAAATAAAAATAAACAATATCGAATCAAAAACCTAGCAAAACATACCTACGTGTAGATACTAATTTCTCATATTAAAAAGGGCAGTGCCTGTACACACAGGAGAGAGACCTAATTATATCTCAAATTAAAAGCCTTAGGTAAATATTTTAAACATGAGTGTTCCTTTAACCAAACACGGGAAACGGTCAACTTAATAAGAAAATATTATTTTATTGCGTTAATAATTTTGATAGTAATTTTTCATGTTCAACTCAAATAACAATAAAACTCAGGTAAAAAAATAAGTTGCTAGCTTATGACGTCAATATATTATGTTACAGTATCCAGTAATTTCACTGCGTGTGTCATAATATGTACTAGTTCGGATATATAATAATAATAATAACTTTATTGCACATAAAACATATACAGGGAAAACATGGACAGAACAAAAAGTGTCAAATAAGGCGGTCTTATTACTAAAAGCAATTTCTTCCAGACAACCTTCAGAAGAGGATAGTTTATTAATAGAATTATTGGGCTGTGCAAAATTAGAACCTAAGTTATATAAAAACAATAAAATACAAAAATATAATTTCAAAACATACATACACAAATACATACATATAAATACGGTGGACAACATTAAAGATCTATCTTAGGTTCGAAAAATTTATAACCAGTTCATTTAAGAGCACCAACAACAGAATGAAGGAAGTAGTACCTACTCTTACAACAAATACATCATATAACCTTGGTAGGGTGCAAAATATAGAGCCACAATTACCTTAGCGATGGGTGCTGCAATAGGAGCTGCGACTCCTAATGATGACACATAAGGGGCAGCATAACCACCGTAGGCAGCGCCCAATGCTACTCCAGGGTTGCTGACACGCACGTCAGATTTGCGCACGCTCGAGAACGGAGTGTCAATTGCCTTGCTGTAAGTTGAAACCTATAAACAATTAAGCAAACTGAAAATGACGTTGCCCACTCTTACAGCTTAATGTATCAGGCATTTGGAAAACGTAAAAGGCTCTCTTTAACAAAAAAAAATTACTTTTATATATTTTCTTGGTGTACTGAGCTGCTGCCAAACATCAGAAAAGACTCTTATAAAAAAACTGTAATTCCTACTAAATGGAGGTTCACAAACCATTGCTTTTGTTACCCCATCACTGGTTTCCTGGACACCAAAGTGTGTGAAAATACTCGTAAAAATTTCTACTTAAACTTTTTACGTTTATCTACTTACACCCTGTCGAGTTACAAAGATCTATTCAAAACAGAGCACATTTACCTTGCTAACTTTTGAATTAAAACTTGCAATCCACAGCAAAGGTGTTAATTTTAGATATTTGTCAAAAATACCCATAGGGAAATAACAAGTAGGTCGTAAGACGCAAATGGCCATCATGACTTTTCCCGTTGGCGAAATTAAATTACATCTGCACTTATCGCAGGCATAGATAGAATATTCTTCGATCGGAGCGTAGGTAGGTAACCTACGATCTACTCGAAGACTTATGGCGGACAGAGAATCAAACATCATTCTTGACGGGGACAGTTATCCCCGCGCATTGGCCATACTGCACACGGTGTTTTCTGGTTCAGCTCTCTTAGTTTCTTACCTGTCCGAGGTTAAATGGCGATCTGAGTATGTTGGACTGCTGGCTGGCAATAGCAGGCTGGGCTGGGTAGGAGTTGTATGGGTATCCACCATAGGCCACAGGCGCAAGTAAACCTCCCGCCTGGGCGGACGCCACCGCACAACCCAACAAGAATAACTGAAATTTAATTTTCATTAGGTAAAAGTGCGTCTGTACTTTCAGTGCTAATAGTAAATCATTATTAATAACATTTTCCCTCGCTCTTGGGGCTGCTCTACCAAGCAGAATCTTTTCAATAATTATAAGAATAATTGAAGTATGTACCTATAAAATTAGGAAATGATGCTACGAAACCCTTTTGGTAATAAAGAAATAAAACATATTTTCAAATATTAATAGTTATCTGCCTATAACGCCCCACTGCAGGGAGCAAGCCCCCTCACAAAGCACTTCACAAGCACCCACCACGGGCCCGGGTGGTTGTGAACGAGTACTACCATGAGATTAGAGCCAGGACCGACGTGACGGCATAACGTGCCATCCTACACGGAAATATTTTTAATTTCGGACAATTCAGACAGATTCAGCCTACAATGCCCTAAACAAAATAGGAAAAAATCGCACAAAGTGACTTTCACTAACTATGCATTAGAATGGCAGTACCTAATGCACAGTGTGGTTTATTTATTTGTTTATACTATTGCTTGTGGTACCTAATTTATCATTATAATTGATCTATGTTGTATTTTTTAATAATGGAATACATTAATATAAGTATTACTCACTTTGAAAAACATTATTTGGTGTTCTACCCCACGTTGCTTGGAGTGATATGTTGCACCGTTAGTGGCAGTAGGGCTTTTATACTTAGTAGGCGGTCTCAACACGTGTCACGGCAATGAAGGGCTACACAGGACCATGTGTGACAGCGTAGCCTTTGATGACGTAACAATATGAATACTTGCACACAGCGCATAGGTTGTGTATAAATAAACTAAATTATGGACTTGATTTTCTTTTTTGTGCAAGGCGACAGATGAGCAAACAACTTGGCTTGATAATGCGTTGCCAGACCTATAGGGTTCCGTATTATTTAGAATAAGGTCAAGACTTATAGCTCAGGAAATATAATTGCAAGTGTCGTCCGTGGTAGATAAATACAACAAATTTTAACGTAGGTAGTAATCTTATCACCACTTAGTGAGGATTAAATATTAAGGTGTTTATCATCGGAGAACCCTCGGCACTATAGACTTTAAAACCCTAAACATTATTAACTTACACAACTTAAGACCGTCAATACACGCCATTATTAAGCTGGTTCTCCACCAAGGATGTGAATGCTGTGTTGAAAATGTTGCAATGCATGTGATGATTTCAATAAATAGTTGTTTAGAACAATTTAAAGAGTCCCACGGTGCGATTCATCGCATTGAATTGCTGCTTGACACATGAAGCCATTAAATAAGTCCCAACAATCGATCATTTACTTATTCGATGTAAAAGCAATAGACGTGATCAAAACTTTCAATGCGTGATCTGCAAAATGGAAAAAAAACAACGAAAAATACCGTGTCTTTTGCTTATCAGTTTAAAGTCGATATTTCTTTGTTAAATCCTTTCTTTACAATTTTGAGTGACTAGTTTTAAAAATATTCACTGTAATAATTAAAATGAAGTAGTTGCTCTGTGTCACCTACGATTTTTGAAAGTTACTTTAATTTCTCTGGTCTCCTTCATCAAACCCTGACTTCCTTACTGATACCTCACCTTACCCACCTCTGAAGTATACTCTTTCCAACAAAAAAAGAATCCTCGAAATCGGTTTGTTTACTACGAAGATATCTGCGAACAAACATATATCAAGCGTATAGGTATACGGTCGAATTAAGTAACCTCGATTTTTGAAGTTGTAATTCGATTAAAGAAAATAAGGAACCCTAGAAAGGTATTAGTTAAGAAAAGCTAAATCATTATTTCAAACTACAAAATAGAACCGTTAATATTAATAGTTACTGTATTTATGATTGCATGGGTTTTTGTTGCGATATGGGTTTATTATCATTTATTGGTGGTCAAAGACTAGTTGGGACAAAACTCCCCGCAAACAATTTTCCCACATCATTCGAGTGGCAGCTTAGATAAATGCAAAGCAGCTAAGTGTTGACAGTGCGTAGTAAACACAGCAAGGACAATTTACTAAAAGCCAACATATTACAGTAAACACAACCTGTGAAATACATACCTATAAAGGTATAAACCTTGTAATAATTAGTGTCTAGATAATTTGTAGGTGTTAACCTATGCTCACGTTGTCATGAAACTAAATTAATTGGTCCAGTATTAACCTATAACTTAGATGTATTCAAATCCAATGTGTTTTAATTATAATATGTCATTTTGCTCACAATTAACTCGAAAAGGATAAATATTACAGAAATACACCTCATTCTTTAGGCATCTTTGTATAGCTTAGTCCTCGTGCGTTGTAAGCCCGAAGCAGGGATTTTCTATTGGGTCTGATTTGCTTAAGAGTTAAGGGATATCTACATAAAAAAATCGTTATGAAAAACAACATAAGTATGCAGGTATCATACTACTACTAGAACAACGATACTGTTTTTATTTAGGTAGGTAATTTCGAAAATATGGAGTATCAAAGTATACATAGACGCTTTACCGAAATATTTATGTGTAAGTGAAATCAAAAGTTCAAGTGTTCCATTGAAAATACATATCACTGCAAGTTACAAAAATGTTTTTTTTTTAATTTGGAATCCAATACACTTTTCAATCTTAACAGTCGTACCAATGTTTAAAACATAAATAAACCGCATATCTATTCAATTTCTTCAACAATAAGGTATGTGACACAATTTTCTTTGCACTGTAGGTATTAGTAAATGCTGTCGCTTGATCAATAAAAACACTCGAAGTTAATATTGTATCCGCCAGTAAGTAGACCAAGTCCATCTAGTTCTATTCGGCCTAGTAGTTGATAAATTATGCTATTATGTTCATATTTTATATTGCTTTTATCGAGCGCATGTGTGCTGAAAGTTGAACAGCTATTGAAGTAGAGCTGTATGAAGGTTGGTATATATGAATATGTAGGACATAATATGTAGGTACTTACGTACTACCTTCGTGGTCAAGTGATCTAACCAGACTTTAGATCGCTGCCGTGTATGAGTTGTACTTTTAAATCTACAGGAGGCGCAGGGATGCCAATGCCTTATAAGCAGTGACTATAACAGTGATAAAGAGTCAGCTTAAATCCTGCAGAGGTGATAATAATAAATCACTTACTGCTTCGGGTCCAGTGATTTAGAACTTGTTGTATTATTACCTATAGCCAAGTATGAATCGTACTTAGTCTTCAAGGATTCCATAGAATTAGTTTCATGAACTTTTCCTGTAATTCAGCTTCCAAATTTAGGTGTTTGTTCCCAAATGATGACGATTTATTCCCAAAGGGATAACGACTCGATACCCCTAAGGAAAAGACAAACGTATATAATTAAATTATAAGTAGTGATCCACTTTCACAAATTTCGTAAAAGGTATGGAGCCCATTTTTTATTCCCATTTTTTACGTAGTCCGTTAGTACCTACCTCTACAGACATAATCGATGGTAAATTAAGATACATTTTTGGGAGATTAATTAACAATGAACTGGTGCATGCTCACGGCTTTATTTTTGCTCTGCTAAGGGCTGACTTGCACCATCACCGCGTCATTTATTAATAGGTACAAAAATTTCGTGATGAATAAAGAAAACAATTGCCGTCTCATTTGCATATTTCAACATATTAACACAATAAATGCAATGTAATTTCAATTACCCACGTTACCTACTCGTGCCCACCTATAATATGTCGGACACGTGCTAAATTGCTAGACAAGGCGCGGCCTAATGTCTGAGCTTTAGACTGGAACGATTGGTGACCTAAACCTGTCAACAGCAAATTGGTACTTGTGTCAATACAATTTAAATAAAGTGTGCCTACGTGAGCAATTATTTGTTTTACATAAACTGAAGGATGTTCAACATCGTCAGCGTCGGTTGTTAACCAAGTGTCGCCCCTTTTTCTGACTTAATTACCTATTCATCATCAGCTCATTAAATATCCCCACCGAGGGGCACGAGCATACCCTAGGGTGTATAGGCCTCAGTCGTCCACTCGGGCTCAGTGCGGATTGGCCGACTTCACGCACAACCTTTGAATATTTTCGCAGCCGTGCGCAGGTTTCCTCACGATGTTTTCCTTCACCGTAAGAGCGTCGGATAATGTACATATAATTTCGAAAATTCGAAAACACATTGTGTCGCGGCGGGATTTGAACCTGCGCCCTCCCGGTAGGAAGGCAACAGTCCACACCATTGAGCCACCGACGCTCAATTAACTGTTAAATAGCAACAAATAAAATGATACTTGAATTGTAGATACCACATCACATTTTTGTAAGAATCGCATCAAAACAAAAGTCTGTCTAAAAATAATTTGCAGTACTGGGATATAAACCTTCGCAGACTGCTCCGCCAAACCACCACAGGTCAAAAAGGTAGGTGCCCTCGTCATATGATCCAACCAAACTAATATAAAATACTTCTTGTAATAGAAGACCCACTAAGAAAATTAAAGTTATAGGTACACTGAACGACTTTAGGCTTATTAAAAATTCCAAATAGAAAGAAATACTACAGCAAGCCCACCCATCACAACATTCGTTATAGTAGTCAGGAAATCTGCCCATTCGACTTGCGTTCCTACAAAGCAAATATTGTCTCATTTTAGTTAGGCACATTTATCCCTGATAGTAACTGTTTATACAACGCCATTGTTACTACTTAAACAATTACTTATATCCATAGAAAAGTAGGGCAAACCAGCTGGAACGATTTCTAGACACTTAATTACATCCGTCATGCTGGCCGCATGGCCTCGTGGGGCAAACCATGTGCAACGTCTCAACTGCAGTTCAAGTGCAAACCTCAACTCGTCGCATACCACACATTACAGTCATGAACAACATTTTATATTTTCACATCGTCGTTATTTGCGAGATACTAAGTACTCAAGGTGAACACTGGTATTCGCTACAATAGTTGAGAAACAAGAACTTTTGGATGCTGTTCAAAATAAACCCAATTCCTTTACACCATCATCGTTCAGTAGACAATCTTTGGACAATGGTTTCTTCTATAACAACCTCTATCGGAGAGTTGGAACTCAATCCAAAACTCAATATAACGATGTGATTATGTCCAATGCCACTGATAGAAATATAAATTATGACACATCCAGTGAAATGTATGTTCCAGTTATAAACAGAACAGTGAAACCTGTGGAAGTTATAAACTTTAACAACACCGTTAATGTTATAAACGTTATCAAACGGAAGAAAACTAGAAGAAGAATTGTTAAACGGTGTCCAAACCCACATTTACGCCGAAGCAGATTGTTAAGAAATCAAACTACGAGGGCTAAGTTTTTGGAAGTGTTTGAAGTTGTACAATTTGACAACGATGCGTGTACCTCTAGTAGCGGTTTAGAAGGAACATGTATTCATGAATATGAGTGCGAATCTGCTGGTGGTTCTCCCATGGGGACTTGTGCTGATGGCTATGGAACATGCTGTGTCAGTAAGTCGCCATTTTCATAATTTTCTTGTGTTACGTACATAATTATCTTCCTTTAGAAAACACTGACTTCTATCAAACGGTAGGATGTGCGTTAGGAATGAGTTAAGTACGAAAGCTAAAAGTTAAAATAGACTTTATAATAAAAACACACATTAAATTGGATATAAATAACCGTTTGAATTTTTAATAATAATTTATGTCGGGTTCATGTCCCGCCTAACAGTCTAAACATGCGGGAACAACCAAATCTACTTATATCGTTACCTACTACATAATGCTGAAAATATTTGCAGCTCAATTACAATGCGATGACCAGTCATCAGAACTTGTAGGATGGTTTACAAACCCCGGATTCCCATCACCTAGTGCGGACAGATTATCTTGCACAGTCACACTGAATAAAGCTTCTGAAGACATCACGCAAATACGACTCGACTTTGTTACCTTCGAAGTAGGTATCAAGTTCCTAGGTATGTGTCTCATATTTTCAACTTATTAGAATCCTCTTAACTTGTGTACTTGTTTAATTTTATTTCTAGCTACTTGCGCCAACAGCAGGAACGTGTCAACAAGATCAATTTATTGTGTCCGGACAAAATATGAACAGCATTATACCAATTCTATGCGGTATAAACACTGGGCAGCACGGTACGTTTATATTCAGGTCTTAAAATGCGATATAGGTATATTTTTCATTATTATCATTTAAAAAAGAGTTGCTTTACGAAAAAACGTAGTACATAATAGCAAACCAGTTTAAGTAATAACGTTTCACATGCTTGGACAGGTACGAGAATTGGCATGTAAATGTAACATTTAGGTCTCAATGCTTAAATAACTCAATGACATAACATTAAAACATTTTCATAGGTCACAATTTCCTTATTTTTTATGTCACGAAGTAAACAGGACGGTGAGGACGCTCATCTCATGGGTAAGTGATACGCCGGACCATGACAGAGCGGCATTGTAGGAAAACAACTGATAAACAGTTATTATTCTCTATCAATACCGCACCACGCCTGACACCCGAGACAACAGATGTTAGGTCTCTTATACCCGGTTTCAATAGCTACAGTGCCCTCATTCCGAAACACAAGAGTACATTGCACTCTTATTTGACGGACGATATCTGGCACTGCTATGGAACACTACCTAGACGACTCAGTATCGAATCTACCACCAAGTAAACAATTGAACAATGGGGTGTTTTGAAGACTGACACTTTGGGATGACTTATTGAAGGTACCTATACTTATTATTACAGTATACGTGGAAGTAAGCGATATAGAGGGACCCGTTTACATTTCAGTTCAGACTGCTTCTACAGATTATCGACTGTTTTCTATTAAGGTAATTTTATATTTTCTATCAATTGCTCTGAAAATATATGTATTTCACAAAAAACATTTAACAATATATGTATCTTAGTCCTTATATTGATGACGAACCATTTGGTGTAGCGATTGAAGACGTCGGCTGCTACACCAAGTGTTCCGGGTTCGATCCCCGGGCAGTACAAACATTTGTGTGCATGAACATGTCTGTTTGTAATAGTCTGGGTGTTATCTATGTATAATATATATGTATTTACAAAAAATGTATATAAGTATGTTTATCCGTTATTTAGTACCCATAATACAGGCTTCACGCACGTGCCCACATGGCATATATCACTGGTCTCACATTTTATCTAACATTATGGTTTGGCATTAAATCATTGAGTTTTAAGTAATCTTATCAATTGTATCACACAACTTTTAGATCTCGCAGTTAACATCCGCTGATGATTTAGCAGCTCCCGCTGGATGTCTTCAGTATTTTACAGAACCAGAGGGGTACATGGAATCGTTTAACTATCGTGACCGATCGGACATCGGAATAACTAGATCACCTGGCTACCTGGTATGTATGTGCTTATCTTCTATTAAAAACGGGAAAATTTATAATGTGCGTTAGTTCCTTTTTTTTGACGTCCCATTTGGTGTAACGGTTGAGTCGTCGACTACTTACACCAAGGGTTCGATCCCCGGGCAGTACAAACTTTGTGCATGAACATGTCTGTTTGTAATGGTCTGGATGTATTATAATATGTATTTACCAAAAAAACGTAAAGAAATATGTTAATCAGTTGTTTAGTGCACTAACAACAAGCTTGCGCTTAATATGGGGCTAGATGGCGCTGTGTGAATGTCAGTGGATATTAATTTTTTTTACTGCAAACCTTTTTTTTTCATTTTCACTTTGTATATAAAAATGAATGATTTTAGAACAACCTTAATTATGCCATGTGCATTCGTCGAGCTCCAAATCGCTGTAGTGTCACATACAATAATGCTGATGAAATGCAGATTGTCAACTATGACCTAGGTATGTAATTTGAGATAGATACCTACATATTTTTAAGTTTGAATTTAATAAAATGTATCTTGTAACCAGTGGCGTGCACTTCATATATGCAAATAAGCAGTGCATACCCTGTGCGTCCAGACAACCCGGAAAATCGCCAACACATTAAATGATTCCCATTTATTCACCCATTTTTCTTGACAAATTTGAAACCATAGACGATCTGCTGTCATCAACAGCACTCAATTTCATAAAATCATAAATTATTTATTGTTTTTACTCATAATCTATGTGCACGCCAATGCTAGTAACTACCTACTTACTCCTATTTTGATAATTCATTCACGATTACTCTTTAACGACCCACTGCTCACAGTACAGTATAGAGAAGATTTGGCTGCTCAGAGTAAACACAACTAGGTAAGTTAGGGATTCGCTGTAAGGCCGGGCTCAAAGCGGATTGGTGGATGCGAACGACTACCATCCTAAGTAAGATTGTAGCCGGGACCGAACGGCTTAGCAAGGAATCATCTTTATTTTCGGACAATCAGGTGAATCCTGCAGTCAGTTAGGATTAACTAAACTGAGATAACACTGCTAGCACAGTGATGTTTATCCTCGAGATTCAAACCCACAACCTCCGGGTTACGCAGCCGAACACTGTCTAGACCACTAAGGCAGTTATATAAATCCAAGCACTTTATTAAATATTTAATCACAAAATTATTACTGACCAAGATATTGACACTATTGATAAAAAATTCATTACGTACGCAATGACTATTCTACCTATCGCAGTCCACTGCTGGACATAGGTTTCCCCCATTTCGCGCTAGATATCCCGCTCCTCCGCTTTTCTCATCCAGCCTCCACCAGCGACCTTTCGCAAGTCGTCGGTCCATCGGGCCGGAGGGCGTCCTACGCTACGCTTGCCGAGACGCGGTCTCCACTCCAGAACTTGTCTGCTCCAACGGCCATCGGTTCTGCGACATACGTGACCAGCCCACATTAATGAATAATATATTCCCTATAAATTTATTCATAATTGAAAAATACTAGCTAAATTACCATAATTTCCTTCCTTAATGACAAATATTGCGTATTTGATACCTTCATATTTTTAGACGGATTGCCAGTAATCACACCAGGCCAGGCTGGAGTAGAAATATTTAACTGCCCTGGCGATTGGCTTCTCATATCAGCTGCTCGTCTTTGCGGCGAAAGGCTCAACGACGGTGCTGTTTTACAAGACTTTTCTATAGACTCTCCTGTCACTGGTGTGTATTTACTGCTTTATTCAATGTTTTATCTCGATATCAATCTAAGCTAGGATGAAAAAGGAATTCCATATATCTACGCGAATTAATACTGCACAGTTCGCATATTTCATACCTTAAAGTAATGCGATAAACTTAAGCGAACGAACTGAACAAAAGAAGGCTTCTTTGAATTCTTTATGTTTTTAGCATAGTAGGTAATTGTGTTCCAGGCTGAAGGCAGTGAAATAAATCGATATTTTCATTTTACATATTTTCATCAGTACCTATAGTTAGCCCAACTGCTCCCTTCTTCGGGACCACTGATGTATAACAAACATAGAAGACAATTGCCATTCGTTTATAACGTAAGACGATTAAGTGCTTTTATTTTTATCAGAGGATGAATGGAGGAGACAGTTCTTACATGAGAATCCATCAAGGAACTAAAGTGATATAGGTAATCATAATATTGAAATTCTGGCGTTTACTTAGTATGGACCCCTAACATTTTCCAGGATAAGAAGGTACTAAAGTTACTACCATATGTAGGTATCCAAAGGTAGGTACTAAACTTAGATCAACAATTATTATATATAACTAACTAGATACAAAAGAACGAAGAAATGTCAATAGTTATTATTAATATTTAGAACTTAAAGTTATTCAATTTTAATTTTGACCAAAGAAAGAATACAAAATCAAAAGCACGAGCACACTATTGTTTTATGACTTGTAGCGAGATTATGAATGAAAATTCAGCCTAACTGACGTAATAAGAATTTTCTGCGGACACTTTTGAGTGAGATTGTGCATCTAGTTAGTTCATTGTTTATCTAAGGTACTAAAAGAATATAATGACTTTTGTGTCTCCTGCAGTGAGACATTTAAGGCGGACAATAAAAAACGAATGGAGTCTTTGCAACAAAATGCAGTTACCCCGTCATTCTAACGTTGTTCATGTTTTGATTCTTTACAGATATCAGTGCTGGCCCAATAGCAGTTTGGTTCAGGACAGACGAGGGTTACATCGGCCGTGGATTCAAACTTCAGTACCACCAAAATTTATGTAATGGACCAGCCTGACTAGAGGATTTAATTGAATAAAAGAGCACAATGAAAATAATTATGTATTGCAGGATTTTAATTATTGTAACATCAAAAACATTAATATAATTAAATGTTCAAACATTTTTTGGTTAAGAATTTCATAGGTATAATATTTACTAGCACTTAAAAAAAACGTTTTGGATAACAAACTGCAAGCCGAGATGTACGGCTAACGTGATAATTATGGGGACTTAAAAATATGTAATTGAATGGAGGTTCCGAAAAACTAGATTAAGGCAAAACATTGTTAATGAAAATAAATTATTTTATTTTTTATATCATTATCAGCTCATTCAACGTCCCCACCGAGGGGCACGAGCCTACCCGCACTTTAGTCGTCCACGCGGGCCCAGTGCGGATTGGACGACATCACACACAACCTTCGAATCTCTTCGCAGGCGTGCATGAAGGTTCACTCATGATGTTTTCCTTCACACTTTATTTTTTTTATATGTATGTAATTAATTACATTTAGTATTATAATGTATTACATTACTTGCAAAGTTGTATTAGTGGTAGAGGTAAAAAAAAGAATGGTAAATATAATTTTATATATTTGAAATGATTTTTGTTAAAATAAATTAATGGGGTGACCAGTACATGATGGTAAGTAACACTCCTGATCATGACTAATGCAATATTAATAATTAATCAATAACTTTTTTTGTCTACACTGCACCTGTCACTCATTATGATCAGTCAAAAGCAAAAGCCCTCTACCAAAAACCAATAAGTGTACAATAGTGTATAGGCCTTAGTCATCCATGTAGGCCCAGTGCGGATTGGCCACCTTCACACACAACCTTTGAATTTCTTTGTGGATATGCGCAGGTCTAATCATAATGTTTTCCTTCGCGGTAAGACCATAGGATTAACATACATTTAATTATACAATTTTTGAAAAGATATTGTTACATGGGATTATTATTGAGGAAATCATTTTAATTTTTTTTCCTCTTGTTGTTTACGTTCAGCCAGACCATCTTTTACAATTTTATGGAATGATATCATTATGCAAACTACAATTGCACGTAAGAAACCCATACCAAAAATCTGCATTAATACTTGTGAGGTGCTTTCAACCAGACCACCATTCAGAAGTGATAGTAGTTTTCCTGAGAAGCCAAAGACAGAGTATGACTTCCTTTTCTGAAATACAAAAAAAAATTGTTAGTAAAAACAATGATGAAAAAAAATTGATAACACCTTTGCTCTACAAAATTAAAGATGAAGGAATATATATAAGTAAACCTTTTTTCCCTAAGTTCAATCAGAATGATTACCTACTTCACTTATAAGCACCAGTGGTCCAGGAAATGGTACCACAGTTGATAATTTGCAGCAGTATTCAGTAAATTTCACTATCTGTCAGCAAAGATCACAGTTTTATCAAAATAAATTACTATTACTGGTGAGATTGATGCATCTCAATCTACAAAGCCCCCTAAACCTTTGGGATTCAAGTTTACTTTGAACCAACACCCCTAAATTACATAGAAGCCTAGTTTAGTGAGTCATCACTATAAAGCTTAATAGTGATGACTCACTAAACTACTACTATACTATGACTACTACTAGTCATATGAAGCTTAATAGTGGACAATATCAATTTTATTTTAAATAAAAATTATGACTAGTCTTTCTTATTTTATGTAAAATAAACTTACCATTGCATCATGTATAATTTGGGATCCAATTTTATCTGGTGAGTGCAACCCTGCAGAACCTGATATAAGTTTTGTCTCCATTGGTTTTGTCAACTCTTCATTCTGGAACCCTGGGGTGTCTGTATCAGGTGGGAAAGCAAGTGTTAGGCTTATATTTGTTCCTACCAACTCCATGTTTAAGGCCTCTGCTAGACCTCTCACTGCCCATTTACCAGCACTATAAGCAGTGTACCCATATATACCTGAAAATATAGATTATATGCCTTTTTTAGTTTGCACAAATGTATTGAAAAAACATATGTTGTTTTATGACAGTATTAGGTAAGTACTACATGTCACTTTATGTTTTAGTACCTATTGATATTGATATACTATGAAAATGTTTCATTTACCAATGAATGCTGCTTCTGACGATACAAACACAAGTAGTCCTTCATTTCTTTCTTTCATTCCAGGCAACACATAACGGGTGGGATATGCACTCCCAAAGTAATTCAAGTCTATCATCATTTTTATATCCTCCACTTTCATCTTTTCGAACTGACCACAAATACATACTCCTGCACAATTAACCAACATAAAAATGGGCCCCATTTCATCTTCCAAAGTTGACAAACTCTTTTCTATAGCCTCATAATTCAATGTTACATCTAAAGCCGCATACTTTATTTTCTGTTCGTTCTTAAAGGCACTGTGCATTTTTATTTCACTAACAGCCGTTGCAAGTTTGCCAACATCACGTCCTATTATAGTAATATCGGCTCCTAATTTAGCAGCTTCCAAAGCCGCCGCTTTGCCTATACCGCTGGAACCGCCGGTGATAACTACATGTCTGTTTTTTAAACTTTTGTAATGTTCTTTCTTATCTACAAAGAAGTACAAAACGCCTGCTAAAAGAACAACTAACGTCGCGATAGTGTATGCCAAATACCATAACATTTTTCAATAAATATTAAAAATAAGGCGACAGTGAAACAAATATAAGGTTAGACTATATAGATATACTTCAAACAAGCAGATAGGGCAGTAATAATAAGCAATTAACCAAAGAGTATATAAGTAGGAGGCGGGACTTCCATAGAAAAAAAAATCTACACAAATGTCAAGACGGAGCAGAGATCTTCTACCAACATAACGAAAGTATGCTGTCAATCGTACCAACATGAGAAACAACAAATAGTGTTTGCAGTACATCCTACATAGAATATATCGATATCGATATTCGTAACGTATATATATAATATAAAATATAGTACGATTTAAAAATATTTTAGAATTTCCATTTCTTTAATGGTAGAAGTATAAATTCTATACTTCTGCCATTAAAACGAAATTGTATGATGGGTAAAACAGTAAATAAGTCAGGACCATAATAATGTTTTTTATTAAAGAGATTGTGATGATGATGATTTTGATTCATTCGGTTATCGTAGCAACTTCAGGCGGCAAAATTGACATGTCATTTGCCATGGATGCAGCATCAGGCTGAGAGGAAGGATAATATTATAACACAGTTTTAATATTTACAGATCACATAAACAATGTATACATGTATTATTTAAAGTATAATAATAAAATTATTCATTTATATTATAAACTACCTCCGTGGCATTATGGAAATAATCGATTAAAAATGGATTTTTTAAAAGCAAAAACGATATTAATACGTGATTTTATTTTTATAAATAATCGATTAGTAATCGATTTTTTTTACAATCATTCAACCAATTATTACCGATTTTTTATTTGCAACCCATCAACATTAAGTTTGGTCTTCTGGCCCGAAGCCCAGAACGCGAACTGCCAAAAAATACTATATTTTTTTTATTAACAAAAAAGTGGCTACACTGGCTGGAGCTCGACGCTCATATAGCCAACCGAATAATATATATCTCCATAATATTACATCAACGCCATCGGTGCATCTTGAAACAGTTTAGCTGATTCATTAATCAAACAATCACTAGATGGAGTTATTCAACGAACTGTAATAAATAACCTGCAGGTCAGTTCCGATCACAGTCGCATAATCGTTCGGAATCCTGGAGAACTATGAGGGAGTTTATCCCCAACTCACACAATTGGCGTGTAAGCACCTATTGGTACCGGCTTCTTCGGCTCCAGCAGAGAGATTGTTCTCGAAAGCTGGCGCCATATTAACAAAGACCAGGAGTCGAATATTATCTAAACGTTTACCTAAGCTCTTATTCCTGAACTCGTTACCTACAGATTTTTATTTTTTTTATTTGAATAATTTAATTTTGTTGATTTATGTGGAAAAATTTAATTTGATACTTTTATAATTTGATTGTTCTAAAACTTTAATTTGTGTTGATTTTATAAAAACTTACTATTTCTGTTGTTTATTTTTAATTAATAAATCTACTGATGTAATATTTATGGCGTCTATTATTAAATTAATTGAAAAATTAGAGAAAAAACAATAAATATAACAAAATCGATTATTTTTTAAGAAAAATCGATTATTTATTAATCGAACTTTCATGCTTAAAAAAAAATTAATTAAAATCGATTTTTTTATGTACAATGTCGCATCCCTAGAAACAATCAAATGAAAGAAAGAGTGAGACTGAGGAAGTGAGTGAGATGGCAATAGCCGCCATTAAAATTCTGCTCCGTTTCATAGTAATTTATTTTTGTATGGAGTTGCACCAGACTGCAATTAACCTCAAACTAAATAGCGTAAACAGAGAAATAGGACTATGATAAATAGAGATTACTATACTCTTTGGAGATTACAACAAAGAGTAGTAATATGTACGGGTACAAACTACAAAGTACCTATAGATAGAGATACTCAGTGTTGCCGCTCGACATTCTGACTCAGGGTGACACTTAAGCAGTTATTACACTTTTGCAATCTACAGACTGTCCTAATGTCAAATATACAGTCAATATTATGGCGTTGATGGACGTTAGACGTTAAACGGTAGTGTGGCTCCATCATCATTGTTAAACTGGTGGTCAGACTGAATTACAGGATGTTTCACGAAACAAGTCCCGCAGACGTTGTGGGCCACACAGTCGCGCGACAGTGCCACAACTTGTGGCACTGTCGCGCGACGTAATGATACCAGTAATGAGAAAAATATTGACCTACTTTAAATTTAAGGATAATGATTAAAAAATATATATTATGTTTAAATAAAATAAGTCTCGATTCATTTAAGATATCTTTTTTTTACAAGATACAATATTATTTACCTCTGACTATTTCAGATAGTATAGTCAGAGGTAAAATAACAGTGAACGAACATGGAACGGACTGTATGCACCCTGTAGATCACAAAGTGTAATCTAATCTCTATAAGTCGCAGCGGGACTTCGTTCGTTACACAGACTCTAGAGTCTAGAGTCTGTTTCATGAAAGAAGTCCCTCAGACGTTGCGCCACTGTCGCCAGATGGAATGATACCAGTACTGAGAAAAGTATTGACCAACTTTAAATTTAAGGATAATTACTATAAAATATCTATAATGTTTAATATTTTGTACATCAGAGAAACAAATGTATTTTAGTATTTGGTTATTTTATACTAGCTTTTGCGTGCCACTTCGTCCGCATGGAATAGTAACTTTGGCGAAATGCTCTCTTTAACCGTTACTTCGTTTATATAGGTGAGTTAAAACTGCGATCTCTCATAAGACATTAATTTAAGTTTAATGATGAAAGGGCCAATTTGGTTTAAAATGAAATACTTGTGATAAATAAAGTGTTTATTTGGATAAGGATTATTATCATATTTACGAATACCTTCACAAATGATGCATTATATTAGAAAAAACATTTTATTTTGTCACTTTTTAATCTTATTATAAATAGACAGTTCCAAAGTAAAATTCCAATCAAATCGGCAAAAAACATTTATATGGCAACTCTAAAAAGTACGTATTATAGCGGCGGTTTCTTGCAAAAATGTTTGTGTGGTATTAAGTCACATTGATTTTTTATATTGATTGCAAAAACGCTTTTACCTTTAGTGAAATATGTCCAACCGAACTTTTTTACAACTATTGGTATCATGAGCAATCCATATGCCGCTTTGATGTAGTTAAACCTCACCGAATCTATTACAACAACCAAATTCTTAGAATTGGCAAATGACGATATGGCCGTTCTGTCAAATTTAGTTCTACAAACCGCNAAAATTCGAAAATACATTGGTACGTGTCGGGATTGAACCTCAGCCTCCCGGTAGGGAAGGCGACAGTCCACACCACTGAGCCACCGACGCTCTAATTAATTAAAACATCATATCTATAATAATAACAGTAAAATAGAATAAATCTGATATAGGTACCCATAGCCATTTATTGAATAAACAAGGAAGAAGTAATCATCAAACGTCTTAAAACTCTTGCTATTAAACACCACAAAATTAAATTTTCGATCAGCCTAATATTCGTTCCTATTTATTATCACAAAATTAAACTGCTCTCTCTCCTAATCAACCTGATATGATTTCTTCTTAAAAACAGCAAAATTAAACTGCTTTCCTTCTAATTTGCCTTAGATATCTTTTTTCATCGTCATCATTTCAGCCTTTGCAGCATTGAGTGAGGCCTATGTTCAGCAGTGGACGTTACTGCTGAACATAGGCCTCATTCAATGTTTTCCATTCGTACCGGTCCGAGGTGTCTTGCATCCGCGCTCTCCGGCGACCTTAATCACCGGTCATCCGTCCATTTGCTGGTGAACGTCACACACTGCGTTTTTCGGTACGCGGTCTCCACTCAAGAACTTTTTTGCCCCAATGGCCATCGGTTCTTCGGGCTGTGACCTGCCCATTGCCACATCAGCATGGCACAACCCGAGCGACTATGTGGTGACTTTAGCCCGCCTACGTATCTCCTCATTCCTGTCTATCTCACAGAGAGACCCCAAGCATCACCCACTCCAACGCTCGCTGAGTGACTTGGAATCTATCAAAAGGCCCATATTTATTAATCTGCCTGGTGTTTGTTGTTCTTAAGCTGTTTGAGGGCCATTCTATCTTATACAGGCTGATGCCCGGGATGTCGTCTGTATGTCGAGTGGATTTGGTTAACGCTATTGTGCCGTCCTCTATCTTTAGCTTTGTCAACCGGCTTGCCCGATAGACAAGTCCCGTAAAAACATTTTGGAGCCCTTATTCCGCTCGATCGCTTCTTCAATACGATGAGTATTAAAGAGGCTTATATCGTGTCGCATAGATTGGTGGATTTGTCTATTAAGCGGCCGGTATGCTTAAAGCGTCTTCAGATGATTTGCCAAGTTAATGAGCGTCGCTTTTCTATGAGGGCTTAGGGTGCGATCGAGAGTTTCTGGGACCTTTTCTTCTTGCTAAACCTGAAAAATTAAGAACCCACCGCATGGACAGCATCTACCAACCTGTTACTTATTTCATCCACTACAACGCAGTCTTCGAGACCAGCAAAGCGATTCGTCAATTCTAGTTGAAACTTTTCGGGTTTTGGATCTGAACTATATTAGTCGAGCGTGGACTTTATTAAAAGAGACCTCTCCTACTGACGTTAAAATTCAATGTGCCTCTAACCATTGGGTCATCACTGCAATTTTAACTTTGTGAATCAGAGACATCATTGAATATTCGCCTTTTTGGTTGTCAATATAAAGTCGATCTCATTTTTTGTCGAACTGTCGGGACACATCCAGGTCAATTTTCTGTGAGGCGGCTTCTTAAAGAAAGGGTTCATTATAAGAGTCCCTCTTTCTCCAGAAACTCAACCAACCTTGGCCCTTGGGTTGAGGTGCCCAAACCAAATTGCCCACACCCTCAATTCGCCCTCATACGCTTACCCACTTGCGTAAAATTTTCTATTACAATAGTATGTGTGTCTTTGGTATGTATGGCCTAATGTCGGTCATACATAGCATCCACTACATCATCTGGGCTTGCAGATGTCGGTGCGTAAACCTGTATGACCTTCAACGAGTATCTTTTAGATACTCTGAGTATAAGGTACGCCACCCTGCTCGACACACTTGTGATGTAGGTTATACTACTAATAAGGGACTTGTGGATGATAAACCCAACACCACCAACGGACTGCTGTTTGCCTTCCCAGTAGTATAACAAATTTCCGGATGTCAGGGTATCTGTGTCCTTTCCCTGTCTACGGACTTCAGATAGCCCAATTACATCCCAATGCAACTTTTTAAATTCTCTTCCAGCTCGTCCATACTTTCACCCATTCGTAATGTTCGCGTATTATATGTGACCAGCGAAAACCTCGTTTCTCTGAGCCAATTCCGTCTGACGAAGGAACTCGCCTGGAGATTATGCGTGCCCATAGCTCCAGCACTCATCTGTCGCCCGTCAACGCCAGCATCGCAACTGGAGCCTAGGAACTAGGGGCCTTCATTTATCCTGTATATTAATTGAAGGGCCTTAACCCACCACGCTGGTCCAATGCGGGTTGCCAGAGCCTCGTTCGTCGTCTAGCACGATGCACCACGAACAGGTGAGGTTGGCTTGGGCCCCAAAAGTTGAAGAGCCAGAACCCCTTACATCCTCCAGGACCTCTTACAAAACAACAACAAAATTAAACTTATTTTCTTACTAATCTGCCTTAGATATTTTTTGTATATAATTAAACTGCTCTTCTCAATAAGTCTTAGAATTATCTTTTACCTAGTAAAAACACAGTGAAACTGATATTCTTAATAACCAGTATTAGGAATCTTTCCAGAGGTACTTCATAAAATACTAAATCAAATTGGTCTCCTTAATAGTCTAATTTAAAGTGATTTTGCAGCAAGCGAGAGCCGTGCCGTTTACACAAGTCACAACATAAAAAAGCGAACCGAATTTTGGCCGAAAGTTCCGAATTTGTCATTTATACCGAATGTTTGGCCGAAGTTCGTATTCGGTTCAAACCATATTCGGCCCATCCCTACTTTTTACTAAACCTTTAACGTCAAAATAATATGTCATACATAGTTGACGTTAATTTCAATTCGTAAGTATTTTTAAAAACAGCGTTAATTAATATATAAACCTTACGGTGTCCCTTCTTTTATGTTATTTTAAGATTTTAATATCAAAATATTCATTTATAATTACATTTGCAATGTTCCTATTATCACAGATTTAATAATATATACTATACAGATGATGCATCCATACTGCAAAAACGTGACCACTACGGAAGCTATTTGAGGAAGCTATTTTTAACTCACTTAATTCTCACTAGATGCCACTAGGTCCGTGACTAGGTGCTTATAGCAAGATTCGCGTAGACAGATTAAACTGATATTTAAAATCCGATAGGTGGCGTAAAAACACAGCTATTAATTAATCACAGTTCTAAATAAGGACGGCAACAGCGCATTTATTGTTTATTCTTACGGGCGTGCGCTTTGACAGACGCGGCAACGTCGCGCGTTAGTGCACTCTTCGAATCCGATCCGACTAAAATGTAATTTCTCAAACTAAACATTTTGATAGGCATAGTAGATAGGTATCTATGTATATTTGACGCGCGCGTCGTGCGTGGCGTGTGTAGTATTGTGCAAATTTAATTGCAATTAATAATTGATTAATTGTGACGTTGCAATTAACAATGAATTTAATTGTTGATTGTGAACCAATAACAAATGAATTTCCAGGTTTTTAATTAAACTTTTATTAAATAAAACTATTACTCATTATTATTTCAAAAATATAGAATATTATATAGAATTGAGCAGTAGCCGTTGGTTCCAGGTGGGGTTATTAGAGGAGGCTCTTATTATATATTAATAAATATCCCTGATATACACACAGCGCCATCTTGCCGCAAGTTAAGCGTGAAGCCTGTATTGTATGAGTTCTAAACATACTTATACACTTTTCTTGTAAATAATATAAAAGCCAGATATTTTGTGAACGAAAAGCATCTTATATGTAGGTATATAGCCGCAAGAGCAGTCTTGAATGGAAGCCATCAACGGCGACGATATATTTATCAAAGGACAAAGGATACAAACATAAGGACTTAAGCGCCGTGCAAGACGCGTCACTTACGCGTTTTCTTCAAATACTTATTAGTGTTTTGAATCAGTGGTCACTTATTCCACACTTGTAATGTTTTTATGTTTTGTTATATTTACTGATAATTTATTTTTATACTATCAATACCGGTGAACTGATTATTTTTGAAAAGGAAAGTAAAGGTAGGCTCTTCGTTCCAGCGTTAGGACGGTAACTTATTTATGCATATCAATATATATGCGGTACTACATATTATGCACATAAAATGTCTAAAAATTTTGTCGGACTGTCAGTTTGTTCCGGGTAATCTGTGAAACGGCTTGACGTATTTGGACGGGACTTTTTTTGGCAGGTAGCTGATTAATAAGGAAAAAGGGGTGCTTTTGAACCGACTTAAAAAAGAGGTTACTCGATTCGACCTTGGCAAAAAAAACGGAACCCTTATAAATTCGTCAAGTCTGTCTGTCTGTCCGTCCGTATGTCATATCCTTTTTTCTCCGAATTATAACTACACTATTCAAACTTTGTAGATATATGTATTCTGTGAACCGCTATAAGGTTTTTACAAGAAACTTGAAAAAATATTAATATATTTTGGGTTTCCATACAGTGAACTGAAAAAAATATTTTTTTCATCGACCCCCCGTTTGGTGTATCAATGTGTATAGATCTTGAAAATGGTATCGAGGTTTCTAATATCATTTTTATAAATTGAATATTTTGCGCGAGAGACATTTTCAAAGTTGAAAAAAGTGTGTTAGAAATTCGAGGAGGGCTCTAATTTCTAAACTATGGGGTTGGTAAAATAAAAATGATGTACATAACATAAAATCTGACAATGAAATTTAGTTTAAGCGATTTCTGATGTGAAGTTTTTTTTATACGTCATAAATGGTGAACCACTATTTTCTCATAATAAAGCTGTAGTAGGTGCCTAAGTAAATAAATAATATTTTATTCTATGTAACTTACAGCTGCGGAACCCACACTATCCGACTCGCGCTTGCCCATTTTTTTACGTTTGTTCGCATATATCTTCGTAGTTTATGAACTGATTTATGATTATTTTTTTGTTGGAAAGAGGATAGTCCAGAGGTGGTTCCAAGATAAGGAAATAAGGGTTTGATGAGTGGTGACCAGAGAAATTGAACATTAAAAAATCGACTCATATCAACTACTACTTCATGTAATCATGACATGTTTATTTGGGTGATTATTTTTATTAGGAATCCCTCATCAAAACATTTTCAGACAAAAAAATACAGACTTCAAACTGAAAATCTACAGAATATGTTTAGCCAAATAGAAATGCTTAAATAATTCTTCATAATTTTTATGTCGGTGCCAAACAAACTACATACCTATATTAAATTATAAAGCTGAAGAGTGCGTTTGGCTCCGACATCAAATTATGAAAGAATTATTTAACCATTTCTATCTGGCTAAAATTTATTTTAGTTTAAATCGGTATTTTTTTTCCTCAAAGTTCAAAAAACGTAGCAAGTCGTTTTTGTAGTTTTAACGATAATTTAAGCAGAAGCAAGTTTTAAGAAGTACAAAAAAAGTAAGAATAAAATTTAAACTTTAGTTGAGTTGCGTTTAGTTCGACCCATCTAACATGCAATTTTATTTTGATTGCACTGCATATTTCATGTTTTTATTATTCCCATTTACAATTCATAAGTAGTCTTTTTATCAGTGTTCATTAAAAAAGCAATTTGTTATAAAAACATTATAATAGAAAAGCTGATTCAACACATCTAATAACATAACTGTGATAAAATTAAACGCAGTTTGCTCGCTCAAAGTACGCGTGCAAGCGCCATCTATTTACTTTTTTTTTGTTGCTGCAACCGTGCTTTCGATAATTGTGGTGGTTCCTTTTACTGCCGTTACCGTACTTTCGCAAATCTTTAAAAACTTTTATTTATTAGTAAAAAATGTTTTTATATGATTGTTGATTGAATTAAGGAAAATATTGATTTTAGGAATAATAATTATTTGATAATATTGCATTTTAAAGTGTAAGCAAGATAAACTGATACAAGTAACGCCATCTATCGAAACTTCGTAGGAAGCTCACGGACAATATTAGGCGATGGGACCCCGTGCTATTATCCTTATATTGAAAGTAGGTAAATACTTTTCCCAGTACTGGTATCATTCTCCGTCTGGCAACAGTGGCGCAACGTCTGCGGGACTTCTTTCGTGAAACAGACTTTACGTCTACAGATATATTCTTTGGTCTACAGTCTACGCAAGTCCGACTCTGACATCTGTCAAAAAGTATATCGATTGCATTGGATTTTGTTTAGTTTATTTTTCAATTGCAATTTATTCGTATTTAGTAGTTTATTGATAACATAACCTGTATATTTATGTATGTTGTCTATTACATTTATGCAAATAAGCGCTAAACTTAGTCCGTCCACAAGTGTTTGTTGTGAACAGAATGAATTTTGAAACGAATAGGCTTAACACCTTTGTGAATTGGCCCGCTTCAGCGCCAGTTGATCCTATATGTATAGCAAAAGCTGGTTTTTACTATACGGGTGAAGGAACTGAGGTGCAGTGTTTTAGCTGTGGTAGAAAGATATCTCAGTGGAATTATGGTGATCAAGTTATGTTGCGTCATAGGCATTTGGAGCCTAACTGTGTGTTTGTGGTGAATCCCCTTTTCTCTGGTAATATGCCGTTGGAGCTGAATACTGTGAGCCCGTCGAATATAAACTCCTTGACGTATTGGTCGTCTCACAACGATGAGAATAACGACTCTGCCGATTCCCCACAGGATTATGGCTTGACGGAAGATGATATTATGTATCAGAGCGATGCATTACGACTTTTGTCTTTTACAAACTGGAATGTAAGTATGTCGTGTATAAACGTATTTTGGTAATCATACTACCACACAGACTAAACCATTTATTTTTATCCTGTATTCAAGAGTTTACTGTAAATACTTAATCAGTACCATTGATGTATGACTTTCTTTTCAAGTAATCGTTATTAATGGGCATATCTTATAATAAAAGAAATAGTATCTCAATAAATTCTTGATAGCACACAAGAATTTACATGTATTTTCTAAAACTGTGGCAATCACTATTTTATTACTACAAATAAACTCAAGTTCAATTCTAAGTCTTCATAAGGTTGGGAACTTGTTTGTGAGGTTAAGCATTAAAATATATTATAAACTACCACAAATGGTCATTATTTACCTATGGATAAATTTAAATCCCATGTTAAAATCACTTTAAAGAAAAAAGGTTAGGTACTTAAATATTGAAGATTATTTAAATGATAAGAAAACTTGGACATGTTGATTTCATGTCTGCACTATTACAGTTCTTTTTTGTGTATAGATAAAATTTTAATGTACTGTAATGTTTTCCAAAATTAATGTTATATAATTTATTTAGACTTTTTTCTTATTAGGATTGTATTAACAATCCACACAGCCATGAATCCAGGCACAATGGTAAATCAATTGTTTGTGACGCTATGCTATGTAATCTCAGATAAACAATAAACTAACTGGATGAACAATCTCACTCAAAATGTGTTTGTGGCAAAACTCTGCCTATCATGTCAGTTGGGCAGATATTTCATTCAAATTCACTTGTCATGATGATTGTAATGTAGTGAAGACCCTTGTTAGGTTTACCTAAATGAAAACACATGTGTGTCATTGTTGAGACATAAGCTATTACACCAAAGGTTCTGGTTTCAGTCACCAGGCAGTACAAACATTTGTGAGCATGAACTAGGCCATTTTTATTGTAACAAAAACAAAGTCTATGCTACGTTGCTGTCCCAAGTTTTAGACTAAGTAAAGTAGGAAAATCATTTGTTAGAGGAGGCATAAAGTTTTTTAGTAAAATGCCACAAAATCTTACCATATATACTTTCACTAGTTTTAATTAATTATTTTAATAAATCCTCATGAAGGAAGGTTCAATTCAATAGACAAAATTTATCGGTAAAAATGTGTGTTCTTGCACATAGTGTTCCAGTTACAAAATCTCAGTAAAAAAATATTGTAAATTTATGTGTGGTTATATGACAAACTTTGAAATGAATAAAATTAAAAGTTTAAAAGAGTGACTATCTATATTCTTGTCAGCTCTTCTCAAAGATCTTATTCCGAACCAGTGGTAGAATCATAAAAATATAATAAAAACAAGTGATGATCCAATAGTATCTAGATTCATAGTATAAGGTTTATTTGGATGAAGATATTTTGAATTTGAATTGGTTTGGGTTTTTCTATGTATAATATGTAGGTATTTACTAAAACTAAAGTATGTTTATCTGTTGTTTACTATCCAAATTACAGGCTACATGCTTAGTTTGTGGCTACATGGTGCTGTGTGAATGTTGGTCGACATTAATTCATTGTTATAATTTAACTGTACAGATTCTGTTTTTCAATAACAAAAAGGTGCTGCACATTCCAGGTGAAGTCTTATAAAAATATTTATTCAAAACCTATGTCTTAGGATTCTTCAGTATCAAGAGAAGCGCTGGCCAGTGCAGGGTTTTATCATGCTGGTGAAGGGAAACTCCGTTGTGCATGGTGTGGGGGTGAGCTTGCTCCCTTTAGAAGATTTGGTGCATTGGGGCCACCACTTGAGGTTCATAGAATGTAAGTAGTATAGGTTTCTAAAATCTTTCTTACTCAAATGCCCTGGGCAAAGCAACCAGACCTTAATGCCAAAGTAACAAACAAAATTGGAAAATTACATCAAAAGATTTAGCTGTATATGTACTTACTTATTAGTATTCATATATACTTTTGCTGTTGGCTGCTGATGGCATCTGGTAAAGAGCAGATGTTGCAGGAAGGTAGATGAGTACTGGTGTGTGTTTGGAGAGCAAAGTAATCCAATAAATGTTTTTAATAGGGATGGATAGACATGTAACAAATCTAATATTTGGGTATTTGAAGAGCTTGCTTGGTCTCCCTCATTTGCACAACAAATGACAGACATACTCAAAAAAGGAATTTCCTCATCTAACTTCCAACAGCAATAAAACGCAAGAATACAGTAAGAGGGCTTCCTACTCTGTGCTTGCCTGAATTAAGCAATCAAATGTTGGTTGATTATTGCAGGTATTTTCCACGGTGTGCACATGCCATTGCTCTAGAAACTGCTCAGCAGAACAATAGCATTTCTCCACCAGTATCAACACCATCTCAAACACCCCCTTTACGTACGCCGCCTGAAGCAAATGATAATCAACGACAATCGTAAGTAAATCATAATGAATGAATTAAATTTAATTTAGTTTACTAGTTCAGTATTGGACCTCTCCTCTTTATATTATTCTTGAATATTACATCACACATAGATAATTTTCAAATGAAGTGAAAGGTGGAGTAACCTTTAAACTTCGTTTTCCCCATTGCTATTAATAAATGGCTTTAACACATTTAATTGTACTTAAATAAAGTGACATTAGATAACCTGGTTTTCTAATAATATCAATATACATTCAATCTTAGTAGAATAGAATATATTATTTTGAATATTATCTCAGGTATTATAGGTTTTACTGTAATCTATCTTTTCCAATTTCACCAAGACTAGAACAATGAAAATAATAATTATAAAAATAACTGGTTTCTGGTTACTGAGAAAATTAATATGTGTACAGTGTGAATTTTAAATCATTGGCGTCTGTGCCTGCTCCGCCCTACGTCACACCGCGCGCCCTCAAGCCGTCTCACCCCATATTTAATTAAATATTTTTTAAGTCAAAATGTATTTATTATTTCAGTCATCACATCAGTTATTATTATTGAGCAATCGCAAAGTGTTACATGATTTCTAGGGTTTTCAATGTTTGATTTATGTATCAACAGATTGGCCTCATATTTGGGGATGTCGTTTGAATCGCGACTAGGTTCTTATTTAAAAAAAAATCTGAGTACCCTTTACATATTTTGAATTTTAAGGATTGGCTTCTCATCTTAGTCGTGCACTCTTGACAGAGTGGTCGTGGCTGTTGATGGAAGGGGTTGCGTCTCGCCGTCGCCATTAGGTTCCAGGGCAGCCGCACGGCGTGGATGTTTCTCCACATTTGCCGACTCATAGCGTTGCGAGTACATTGTACTGCGGTCAGCCGCGTAGTCTTTCTGATGAGGTCAATCCAGCGAGTGGGTGACCGGCCTCGAGATCTCTTGCCTTCTGTGTGGCCTCGCCCTACAAGCCTCTCAATCGAGTCCTCATTTCTAGAGATATGTCCAAAGAACCTCAGTATTCGTAATTGCACAATCGACCATAACCTGTTTCGTATTTGAAGTTCTTTGAGTATAGAAACATTGGTGCGAAACGCCGTCCAAGGTATTCTTAACATGCGCCTCCAACACCACATCTCCAGAGCGTCAATTTTTCGTCGGTCTTGCAGTTTAATAGACCAGGGTTCAGCTGCATACAGAAAGATTGGAAAAACAAGGCAAGACTAATGGATAGTCGAACCTTAGTGTTTTTGGTGATTCGCCTTTCCCCCCAAATCTTTCCAAGACGCTCAACTGCCGATCTCGTAATGGCATAGCGGCGTTTTATCTCGTCTTCGCACCCTCCGATATTGGAGATGGTAGAACCTCGGTTCTGTATGTGTAGGTTTGGACCACTTCGCAGTTAGATACGTGTTGCACTTTGTTAGTGATATGTTCAGCTCGATCTACTATCATAATCTTCGTTTTGTCTCTATTAAGGGAAAGACCAAAACAAAGACTTGTGCTTTCGAGACGGGCTAATAGATCTTCAAGATCTTCTTTGGATCTGGCTAGAAGAGTAGTGTCGTCAGCGTACCTTAAATTATTTATGACACGACCACCCACTGATACACCCTTATCCCACCCGTTCAAGACAATGCGCATAATATATTCGGTGTAAGTGTTAAATAGCAGCGGCGACAGAATACATCCCTGGCGAACACCGGATTCCGTTTTGAAAACATCCGAGAGTGCGTCATTAACTCGTACTGCTGCTGAGCCATCCAAGTACAATCGCTGCAACAGAAATATAAGGTGCTGTGGCACCCCCATCTCTGGAAGAACCCTCCATAGAGACTCACAGATGACAGAGTCAAATGCCTTGCCGAAATCGACAAAACAGATGAACAGCGGCGAGTTGAATTCCCTGGATTTTTCAATGATATGCCGTAATATAAGAATTTGTTCTCGTTTGCCTTTACCTTTCACGAATCCCGCCTGTTCAGGTGCTATCTGGCTCATAAGATAAGCCTGCAACCTTGCGTTGATGATGTGAAGCAACACTTTACTTGCATGAGTTATAAGAGAAATAAGTCTGTAATTATTGCATTTTCTAGTGAAGCCTTTTTTATGCAAGGGGATAAATACCGACCGAGACCAGTCTTCCGGCCATATTCCAGTCTCCCATATCTTGCAACAGATAATATACAAAAAGTCTACCCCTACCTCACCCATTGCCTTGAATATCTCTATTGGGATGTTATCAACTCAGTGTGGTATTATAACCTCAATGGTTACAAAAATCCTATTCATCACTGAGGTACTGATGGTTACCGCTGCCCTCCACCAGGTTCCAGGCACTAAGCCCCTGTGGCTTGCCTTCTCCGCCAGCTTAGCCGTTTCGACACATGTTGTCTCCGCCTATTCATGCCCTTAAGGTCTTCACCCGTAGGGTTACGGGCAAGGGTTCTATGTTATACCCCATAGAGGGTCCCCATCCGAACTTGGTCATCGTCTCACTCCGGCCTACTGAAGTGAGCTGTGTCCGGCCCCGCGACGTGGACGCGCCGGACGAGTATTACCCCAGTGAAGTATGGAGAAGGTCACTCCACACCTCCAAGGGCCGGGTTAACGATCTCGTATTGTCCGATACCGAGGCCATTGTCCCGAGACCGAGGCCTTGGATTGGCTTACTTCGTATCAAAATTCATGAAACCTCGATAGGATCTAGCTAATAATACCATGAATACTGACGATGATAATACCACGAATTTGACGACCCATTTGGTGTTGCGGTTGAGAGGTCGGCTGCTACACCAAGGGTTCCGGATTCGATTCCCGGGCAGTACAAACATTTGTGTCCATGAACATGTCTGTTTGTAATGGTCTGGGTGTTTTGTATGTATAATATGTATGTATTTACAAAAAAAAATTGTATTTAAGTATATTTATTCGTTGTAGTACCCATAATACAGGCTTCACGCCTAACTTGGGGCTAGATGGGGCTGTGTGAATGTCAGTGGATATTTATTTATAATATTATAATCAATTGCCCTCACAAAACCTGTACGTGTATACGTATTTAATTTCTGGAGCATTATAATTTACCAAATATCTAAAGAGCTCAATGTATGGCAACATTTCTAATTCCTCCAAGGGTAACATTGAAAATCTACGTGACTGATTGTTGCGTAAATTGACTTTGAAGTGTTTTTAACGTTAGGTATAGGTATATAAGTGGATAACTGTTTATATTTATTAAGTGTTATGACGTCACGCAGTCAAGTCAACTGATAGTGGGGTAACAGAATACTAATAACAATCAATGTATTTGGCGTAAAAATTATTAATATATTTTATTCTAAGAGTACAATTATAATATCTGAACTAGAGTTTTATTTTTGTTGTAATTTACTTAACTGGGCCCGCGTGGACGCCTAAGGCCAAAACACCCTATACGCGTAGGCTCGTATCCCTCGGTGGGGTCGTATAATGAGCTGATGAAATATTATAAGTATCTTACTAGGGAACCGCCTAATTTTGTTATGAAATATAAAAATCTCTAACAGTAAATATATCAAAAACGTGTTACATCATATTTAAATCTGTAAATAGAATTATACCGTCACATAATCAGTTAACAATAGACAATATCCCACTAGAACAGAAAAATTACGAAAAATACTTGGGTTTGAGATTGGATTCTTGCCTAAACTGAAACAAGCAAATTGACTTTATCAAGGGTAAACTTTCTTCTCTCATAGGTTCACTTCGAGAAATAAGTCATGTATCCCAAGAAATTGCGCTATAATATTTTAACTTATTTGGTGAACTCCCACTTATTATATCTTATTGAAATTTGGGTGCCGCAAACAGACAAAGCTACAGGAGCTACAAAGAGTACAAAACAAAGTTATCAAGACACTATTTCGTTACCCCTATCGAACACCCAGAGAAAATTTTCAAGGAAACTAAATTAATGAACATAAAACAACTTTACACCTATAGTACTTGCATCTTGATTCGAAAAATAATAGACAATAATATTCACACCAATAATCTTCACCAAAAAGTCCCAAATAACCAAACGCAGTCTTCGTCGCCCATGTTTACTTGTCTTGCCAAAGATACGTTCAAACTATGCTAAGAAAAGTATCACTTTTGAGGGAGCACAACTTTTTAACAATCTACCCACGTACATAAAGGATTTAAAATTATATAACAACTTTAAGGTAAAACTATCACAATATATAATTGAAAAATATCTACATTATATCTGAATACTATTAATATTATTTATAATTATTTTCATGTAAGTGACTTATTACTAAGTCTTTATGGAAATAAATCTTTAAACATAATTATTGGAAAAATAACGTGCTTATAAAAAGCAATTCTTAAGTCTGGCGAATTATTGACATTTAAGTAGTGAATCAGCTTTTGCTCCATATATTTAATTGTAACGTAATTCTGCACGGGGAAAATAGTTTGCATTGACATGAAATTGATGACCGCTTCCACAGAGTGCAATGCACTTGTGTAAGAAAAGGACACTTTACCTCGATATACATAATATTTTCGGTAAATAAGCAAAATAAAAATGATTTACTAGGTGGTGGAATATATTATGTGTGGACATTGATGGAAAATAATAATTGTCTATGCCACCTCGGTCATTATTAGGCGTATCATTTACCATCAGGTGAGCGTACTGACCGTCCAGTACACTCTGTAACATAAAAAAATATTTTCAGTAATGTCCACCAAAAAAAATATATATATAATAATATTTATTTATTTCTTCTCTCACATAGCCTTGCATTTACAAGGACATAGTCATAAAAAATAATAATAAAATAAAAAATACAAATTTAACATCTAAATGAGAAACTGGTTACTGTACTAGAAAACCGGTATGCCAGTGTGTTATAATATGTGACTGTTGGTATGAATGTGCGTATGTGAAATTGTATGTAATCTAGGATTTTGTAAACTGGGTCAAAAGTCAAAAGACGGGTCTCACGTCTCCAGATCTGGGGCGGAACACAACGCCCGGTTGCTAGAGAGCGGACGCACGTGGCGGGCGCTGGGTGTTGTTAGCGGTGGTGCGAGACATCCGACCCACGCATCGTTGGCCGCGAGGTTGGCCACCTTCGAGCGGTGGCCAGTAGACCGCCACCAAGCTCCACAAGTTTTGGCGGAGGCGGGCTTCTTTTACACCGGTACCGACGATCAGGTAGTGAATGTCTTATTTTCCAAGAACAGACTTGGTTTCCAAAAATGTTCGTTAATCGATCAAGTATGTAAAATAACGTTATAAAATTGAACCTACAGCTCAAAATCAGGCCTTCCTAACATGTAGGCAAACTGAGAATTGTCCACGAAAGATGAGTCATTGCCACAGATTATAAAGTAATAGAATAACTTTTCACAGGTAGTAACCGAAAAGAAATCGCGACACTGGGACTGCCTATAAACTTGGCGGCTCGTCCAGTCTAATTGTATATTCGGATGTATGGTCATTGCTGAGGTTTGGATTTCAGGTCCAAGTATATATTCAATTGAATTGAAGAAATATATGATGAAGTATACCCACAGTTATATGGTCACAGAGAAAGAGGTTTTATTCAATTATTTGTAATCCCTCGTTCGTTATGTCGAGAGCAAACATCTGATATATAGATTTCCTATTGCGTCTAATTTTTACGTTTAATCTCCAGGTTCGTTGCTTCTACTGCGACGGTGGTCTCGGAAAGTGGGAAGCAGGCGACACGCCGTGGTCAGAGCACGCCCACTGGTTTCCTCACTGTGGATATGTGCTGCTAGTCAAAGGACAGGAATTTGTGGACTCTTGCCGAAATTCGAGCTCTGTGCAACGGACAGTGAGTATATTTTTAATAATAAAATAATATAAAACAATTTTACACAGTTTAATAAACAATAACGGAAAAGGGATATTGTCTTAAACTTCCATGACTAGCAAATAATGAAAACAACATACTTTTCGGATTAATGGCGGTAAACTTAAATGCTTCGTATTTTCCCGACTTTTCAGTGACTTGCAGCTACCGTGGTCGCAGATAGTGTGCCCGTGACCTCGCTTTAATCCGAAATTTTGTTGTAACAAGGAAAAGAGAGATAAAAAGTCAACCCATCAAAACCTAGCCTCTGATGGGTTGTAAATATGCACCTTTTGATTAGCTGTTTTACTAATGTGCCTACAAGAAGCATGACGTATAAATATGAGACTAATCCATAATTTCTTTCTTTTTGCAGTTTTCTGCTGACAGTGGCCTTAATGCAAGAAGACGGACTCCTGGTGTAAATTTTCCTATTACAGAAAATCAAGTAAGTACATGACTAATTGAATACTTTCTTCCCAACATGCACTGTCTCAAAGATCAACGATTATATTGTTTAAAAAATATTGAAAAATAATTTATTCAATAAACACCATAATTCTTCAAAAGTCAATTCACGTGAACTATTACATATAAATGATTTGTGCATTACCTAGTTAACGAGAACTGTTTATAAGTATAAAAATAATTCAAAGACGAAAACTGGTGGCTTAACTTAGAAAATGTCTTCTTCGTTTTCGAGTTCATATGATAGAAAAGATCCCTTAACCTCCATAACTTTGGCAGGTCGAAGAATGTATGGAGAGCGGTGCTGCTTTAGCGGCATTGGGTGCGGGTTTGGATGCAGCAAGAGTTCGGAGGGCTTTGGCGCGAAGACTTAGAGCCACAGGTATGTTGTAACATACGTATGAGAATATATTATAACAATGATTTAATCTATACTAATAATATAATAACAATGTTAATTTTAAGGACCATCCTTGAAATGTTCTCTTTACATAGATTTTAAAACACTTGTTTGATTGTTTTTGGTGAATTGTATACTTGTTGTATTTTGACTTACCCTTTAACCGCCAATAGGCGCTTTAAGGCGCCAGATTCAATAGATTTTCAATTGTGTCTAGATTTCCGGCGTTCATTGGGTTAATAAAGATTTCTGTTTCCCGAATAGAAAATATTAAGCCAAAATATTATTTATTCATAAACAATAACGTTTTATAACAAAGTTATCATATGTTTTAGGTATACCTTTCAACTCGTCGGAAGCCCTCATCGACGCGGTACTAGACGAACAGCTGAACGAGGAAGCTTGGAGTGTTTCACCTCAAAGCCAGCGGTTGGCGCGGGACATCCTAGCCGAGACTCTGAGGGAGTTTGCGCCGGGAGCTGGGTAAGTCTTTTGGAAAAACATTGTTTATGAAGATAATTGATGACCCATTTGGAGTAGGTAGCGGTTGAGAGGTCGACTGCAAACCAAGCGTTCCGGGTTCGATCCCCGGGCAGTAAAAACGTTTGTGTGCATGAACATGTCTGTTTGTAATGGTCTGGGTGTTTTCTATGTATAATATCAGTGTAGTATGTCAGTGAATATTTATATATATTATATTGATTTATATATTCTATTAATTGATGTCCCATGTGGTGTAGCGGTTGAGACGTCGGCTGCTACACCAAGGGTTCCCACGGCAGTACTAACATTTGTGTGCATGAACATGTCTATTTTCAATGGTCTGGGTGTTTTTTATATATAAAATGTATGAATTTCCAAAAAAAAAAAATATTTTTATCCGTTGTTTAGTACCCATAATACCAGCTTCGCGCTTAACTTGGGGCTAGATGGCGCTGTGTGAATACCTGTAGATATTTATTTTATTGTTTGTGACGCTTCAAGGCGTCTCTGGCGGTCAAAGGGCTAAGGTTTGCAACGCACTCATATTTCGGAGTAACGATTATCCAGGGGCTGCGATATCACTTACCATCGAATCAATCGTCTTTATTAATCTTACTCTATTATTGTTTCAGCATTATTCCTTCTCAATGGGATGACAGACCGGACAGTCAAATATCTCAATCGGCAACACCGCCGCGTTCTCCATCGCCGGTGACGAACGGAGCTATCAGACGACCAATTACTAACAGACAAGAAAACACACCAAATGACGTGACGGATAACAACACGAGCAGTGACGTCACAGCTCAAAATACAACCGCTAAACAGGATACTCAGAACTCCGTGTGTGAAGTGGAGTGTAAAAATAAAGAGCCGAGTTCAGCCGAAGACAAATCAATGTCGTTAGAAGAAGAAAACCGACAGCTCAAAGAGGCGAGATTGTGTAAAGTGTGTATGGATAGTGAGGTAAGAGATATAATCTATCTATCAAAACAATATTTTTTTAAGTTAGCAATCGTTACAAAACATAGTGTT
>PQWD01006489.1:0-123891 GCA_019425675.1 Leucinodes orbonalis | reverse complement strand
GATGATAATACCACGAATTTGACGACCCATTTGGTGTTGCGGTTGAGAGGTCGGCTGCTACACCAAGGGTTCCGGATTCGATTCCCGGGCAGTACAAACATTTGTGTCCATGAACATGTCTGTTTGTAATGGTCTGGGTGTTTTGTATGTATAATATGTATGTATTTACAAAAAAAAATTGTATTTAAGTATATTTATTCGTTGTAGTACCCATAATACAGGCTTCACGCCTAACTTGGGGCTAGATGGGGCTGTGTGAATGTCAGTGGATATTTATTTATAATATTATAATCAATTGCCCTCACAAAACCTGTACGTGTATACGTATTTAATTTCTGGAGCATTATAATTTACCAAATATCTAAAGAGCCCAATGTATGGCAACATTTCTAATTCCTCCAAGGGTAACATTGAAAATCTACGTGACTGATTGTTGCGTAAATTGACTTTGAAGTGTTTTTAACGTTAGGTATAGGTATATAAGTGGATAACTGTTTATATTTATTAAGTGTTATGACGTCACGCAGTCAAGTCAACTGATAGTGGGGTAACAGAATACTAATAACAATCAATGTATTTGGCGTAAAAATTATTAATATATTTTATTCTAAGAGTACAATTATAATATCTGAACTAGAGTTTTATTTTTGTTGTAATTTACTTAACTGGGCCCGCGTGGACGCCTAAGGCCAAAACACCCTATACGCGTAGGCTCGTATCCCTCGGTGGGGTCGTATAATGAGCTGATGAAATATTATAAGTATCTTACTAGGGAACCGCCTAATTTTGTTATGAAATATAAAAATCTCTAACAGTAAATATATCAAAAACGTGTTACATCATATTTAAATCTGTAAATAGAATTATACCGTCACATAATCAGTTAACAATAGACAATATCCCACTAGAACAGAAAAATTACGAAAAATACTTGGGTTTGAGATTGGATTCTTGCCTAAACTGAAACAAGCAAATTGACTTTATCAAGGGTAAACTTTCTTCTCTCATAGGTTCACTTCGAGAAATAAGTCAATGTATCCCCAAGAAATTGCGCTATAATATTTATAACTTATTGGTGAAGTCCCACTTATTATATCTTATTGAAATTTGGGGTGCCGCAAACAAGACAAAGCTACAGGAGCTACAAAGAGTACAAAACAAAGTTATCAAGACACTATTTCGTTACCCCTATCGAACACCCACAGAGAAAATTTTCAAGGAAACTAAATTAATGAACATAAAGCAACTTTACACCTATAGTACTTGCATCTTGATTCGAAAAATAATAGACAATAATATTCACACCAACATAATCTTCACCAAAAAGTCCCAAATAACCAAACGCAGTCTTCGTCGCCCATGTTTACTTGTCTTGCCAAAGATACGTTCAAACTATGCTAAGAAAAGTATCACTTTTGAGGGAGCACAACTTTTTAACAATCTACCCACGTACATAAAGGATTTAAAATTATATAACAACTTTAAGTTAAAACTATTACAATATATAATTGAAAAATATCTACTTTATACCTGAATACTATTAATATTATTTATAATTATTTTCATGTAAGTGACTATTACTAAGTCTTTATGGAAATAAATCTTTAAACATAATTATTGGAAAAATAACGTGCTTATAAAAAGCAATTCTTAAGTCTGGCGAATTATTGACATTTAAGTAGTGAATCAGCTTTTGCTCCATATATTTAATTGTAACGTAATTCTGCACGGGGAAAATAGTTTGCATTGACATGAAATTGATGACCGCTTCCACAGAGTGCAATGCACTTGTGTAAGAAAAGGACACTTTACCTCGATATACATAATATTTTCGGTAAATAAGCAAAATAAAACATATTTACTACGTGGTGGAATATATTATGTGTGGACATTGATGGAAAATAATAATTGTCTATGCCACTCGGTCATTATTAGGCGTATCATTTACCATCAGGTGAGCGTACTGACCGTCCAGTACACTCTGTAACATAAAAAAATATTTTCAGTAATGTCCACCAAAAAAAATATATATATAATAATATTTATTTATTTCTTCTCTCACATAGCCTTACATTAACAAGGACATAGTCATAAAAAATAATAATAAAATAAAAAATACAAATTTAACATCTAAATGAGAAACTGGTTACTGTACTAGAAAACCGGTATGCCAGTGTGTTATAATATGTGACTGTTGGGTATGAATGTGCGTATGTGAAATTGTATGTAATCTAGGATTTTGTAAACTGGGTCAAAAGTCAAAAGACGGGTCTCACGTCTCCAGATCTGGGGCGGAACACAACGCCCGGTTGCTAGAGAGCGGACGCACGTGGCGGGCGCTGGGTGTTGTTAGCGGTGGTGCGAGACATCCGACCCACGCATCGTTGGCCGCGAGGTTGGCCACTTTCGAGCGGTGGCCAGTAGACCGCCACCAAGCTCCACAAGTTTTGGCGGAGGCGGGCTTCTTTTACACCGGTACCGACGATCAGGTAGTGAATGTCTTATTTTCCAAGAACAGACTTGGTTTCCAAAAATGTTCGTTAATCGATCAAGTATGTAAAATAACGTTATAAAATTGAACCTACAGCTCAAAATCAGGCCTTCCTAACATGTAGGCAAACTGAGAATTGTCCACGAAAGATGAGTCATTGCCACAGATTATAAAGTAATAGAATAACTTTTCACAGGTAGTAACCGAAAAGAAATCGCGACACTGGGACTGCCTATAAACTTGGCGGCTCGTCCAGTCTAATTGTATATTCGGATGTATGGTCATTGCTGAGGTTTCGATTTCAGGTCCAAGTATATATTCAATTGAATTGAAGAAATATATGATGAAGTATACCCACAGTTATATGGTCACAGAGAAAGAGGTTTTATTCAATTATTTGTAATCCCTCGTTCGTTATGTCGAGAGCAAACATCTGATATATAGATTTCCTATTGCGTCTAATTTTTACGTTTAATCTCCAGGTTCGTTGCTTCTACTGCGACGGTGGTCTCGGAAAGTGGGAAGCAGGCGACACGCCGTGGTCAGAGCACGCCCACTGGTTTCCTCACTGTGGATATGTGCTGCTAGTCAAAGGACAGGAATTTGTGGACTCTTGCCGAAATTCGAGCTCTGTGCAACGGACAGTGAGTATATTTTTAATAATAAAATAATATAAACTAATTTTACACAGTTTAATAAACAATAACGGAAAAGGGATATTGTCTTAAACTTCCATGACTAGCAAATAATGAAAACAACATACTTTTCGGATTAATGCGCGGTAAACTTAAATGCTTCGTATTTTCCCCGACTTTTCAGTGACTTGGCAGCTACCGTGGTCGCAGATAGTGTGCCCGTGACCTCGCTTTAATCCGAAATTTTGTTATAACAAGGAAAAGAGAGATAAAAAAGTCAACCCATCAAAACCTAGCCCTCTGATGGGTTGTAAATATGCACCTTTTGATTAGCTGTTTTACTAATGTGCCTACAAGAAGCATGACGTATAAATATGAGACTAATCCATAATTTCTTTCTTTTTGCAGTTTTCTGCTGACAGTGGCCTTAATGCAAGAAGACGGACTCCTGGTGTAAATTTTCCTATTACAGAAAATCAAGTAAGTACATGACTAATTGAATACTTTCTTCCCAACATGCACTGTCTCAAAGATCAACGATTATATTGTTTAAAAAAATATTGAAAAATAATTTATTCAATAAACACCATAATTCTTCAAAAGTCAATTCACGTGAACTATTACATATAAATGATTTGTGCATTACCTAGTTAACGAGAACTGTTTATAAGTATAAAAATAATTCAAAGAACGAAAGACCTGGTGGCTTAACTTAGAAAATGTCTTCTTCGTTTTCGAGTTGATATGATAGAAAAGATCCCTTAACCTCCATAACTTTGGCAGGTCGAAGAATGTATGGAGAGCGGTGCTGCTTTAGCGGCATTGGGTGCGGGTTTGGATGCAGCAAGAGTTCGGAGGGCTTTGGCGCGAAGACTTAGAGCCACAGGTATGTTGTAACATACGGTATGAGAAATATATTATAAACAATGATTTAATCTATACTAATAATATAATAACAATGTTAACTTTTAAGGACCATCCTTGAAATGTTCTCTTTACATAGATTTTAAAACACTTGTTTGATTGTTTTTGGTGAATTGTATACTTGTTGTATTTTGACTTACCCTTTAACCGCCAATAGGCGCTTTAAGGCGCCAGATTCAATAGATTTTCAATTGTGTCTAGATTTCCGGCGTTCATTGGGTTAATAAAGATTTCTGTTTCCCGAATAGAAAATATTAAGCCAAAATATTATTTATTCATAAACAATAACGTTTTATAACAAAGTTATCATATGTTTTAGGTATACCTTTCAACTCGTCGGAAGCCCTCATCGACGCGGTACTAGACGAACAGCTGAACGAGGAAGCTTGGAGTGTTTCACCTCAAAGCCAGCGGTTGGCGCGGGACATCCTAGCCGAGACTCTGAGGGAGTTTGCGCCGGGAGCTGGGTAAGTCTATTGGAAAAACATTGTTTATGAAGATAATTGATGACCCATTTGGAGTAGGTAGCGGTTGAGAGGTCGACTGCAAACCAAGCGTTCCGGGTTCGATCCCCGGGCAGTAAAAACGTTTGTGTGCATGAACATGTCTGTTTGTAATGGTCTGGGTGTTTTCTATGTATAATATGTATGTATTTACAAAAAAAATGTATATTAGTATATTTATCCGTTGTTTAGTACCCATAATACAGGTACCCCAAGGCAGCGTTTTATCCCCTTTATTATTTCTATTGTACATAAATGACCTACCTGATAATGTAGATCAGAAGTGTATACTGTTTGCAGATGACACTACGATTATTATTAAAGCCAAAACTTTAAAGGAGCTTGAATCCACAGCGTGTCGAAATTTAGAAAAAGTAATACAATGGTTAACAAAAAATAATCTAAAAATAAATATTGAAAAAACAAAATATATAAAATTTAAAACAAAACAAAGTGGGATAAATAATTACTTAGACATCAACTATAATAAAAATAAAATTGAAGAAGTTCATTCGACTAAATTCTTAGGTGTGACTGTAGATCGTTTCTGTGATTGGAAAACACATATAGATACATTAATTGGTAAAATCGACAGATTTGTTTACGTTTTGAGCAGACTTAGAAAAAGTATCAAAAGATGCCGCCTTATGCATACCATGGATATGTGTGTTCGCTGTTGCGGTATGGTATCATATTGTGGGGTAACTCAGTCGATATGATAAGAGTATTTAAGGCTCAAAAAAGTGTGTTAGATCCATCTGTGGACTGAAATATCGGGTTAGCTGTAAACCTTTATTTGCAAAAATAAATATCTTACCCATTCCATGTCTTTATATATTCGAAATGGCAATATTTGTGCATAGACATAAGGATTTATTTGAAACTAAAACTACTCTGGATATAGAGGCAGAAAAGTAGATGACTTATTAGTGCCACCCCAAAGACTAGCACTCTACTCTAAGAATGTAAATTGTATGGCTATAAGAATTTTTAATAAATTACCTACAACCATTAAAATCCTGCCACATCAAGAATTTAAAGCCAAATTATTTAATTTTCTATTTAACAAATTGTACTATTCCGTAACTGAATACTTAAATGACAAATTTTGACATATTTTTAAAACTATTTGTAACTAATTAATATAACTTGACAAATATTTATTCTGTTATTAAAATGTCTTATAAACTGAACATGTAATAATAATTCCGACTTGTATATTAATAATCTGTATGTTGTGACTACCTGTAAGTTATAAATTTTGACATATCTACTTTATAACCTCATAGCATAAATTTGACCTGTAAAATGTAATTTGCATAATGAATGATGATATATTCTTTTAGTATGTTTATAATGTATAACTTTAATAATCTACCTATGAAAATTTGCACATCGAAATTCGATAGAATATGTCGGAAGCATTACTTTTATCAACACCCTACTATGTACCATATTCCAACAAGCAAATAAATGAATTATTATTATTATTCACGCTTAACTTGGGACTAGATGGAGCTGTGTGAATGTCAGTGAATATTTATATATATTATATTGATTTATATATTCTATTAATTGATGTCCCATGTGGTGTAGCGGTTGAGACGTCGGCTGCTACACCAAGGGTTCCGGGTTTGATCCCCCGGCAGCACTAACATTTGTGTGCATGAACATGTCTATTTTTAATGGTCTGGGTGTTTTTTATATATAAAATGTATGAATTTACAAAAAAAAAAATTTTATCCGTTGTTTAGTACCCATAATACCGGCTTCGCGCTTAACTTGGGGCTAGATGGCGCTGTGTGAATACCTGTGGATATTTATTTTATTGTTTGTGACGCTTCAAGGCGTCTCTGGCGGTCAAAGGGCTAAGGTTTGCAACGCACTCATATTTCGGAGTAACGATTATCCAGGGGCTGCGATATCACTTACCATCGAATCAATCGTCTTTATTAATCTTACTCTATTATTGTTTCAGCATTATTCCTTCTCAATGGGATGACAGACCGGACAGTCAAATATCTCAATCGGCAACACCGCCGCGTTCTCCATCGCCGGTGACGAACGGAGCTATCAGACGACCAATTACTAACAGACAAGAAAACACACCAAATGACGTGACGGATAACAACACGAGCAGTGACGTCACAGCTCAAAATACAACCGCTAAACAGGATACTCAGAACTCCGTGTGTGAAGTGGAGTGTAAAAATAAAGAGCCGAGTTCAGCCGAAGACAAATCAATGTCGTTAGAAGAAGAAAACCGACAGCTCAAAGAGGCGAGATTGTGTAAAGTGTGTATGGATAGTGAGGTAAGAGATATAATCTATCTATCAAAACAATATTTTTTTAAGTTAGCAATCGTTACAAAACATAGTGTTTATTGTATATTTCGACGATTCTATCAATTTTGTATCATCATCAGCTCATTATACGTCCCCACCGAGAGGCACGAGCCTACCCGTACAGGGTGTATAGTCCTTAGACGTCCACGCGGGCCCAGTGCGGATTGGACGACTTCACGCACGACCATTGAATCTCTTCGTAGGCGTGCGCAGGTTTCCTCAGGATGTATTTCTTCACCGTGAGGGCCTCGTATAAACGTACATATAATTGCGAAAATTCAAGAACACACTCGATGTTATCGCTCGCAATGTTGTATTTAAAACTTAATACTAACATTGTATATTTTTATCACATGATAATGTGTGGCATTGTTTGAACTTGAGGATTTCTATGGTGTATTAATATTATAAGAATCCTAATTTTGTAATTCCATGTTGAAAATAATTATAACATTATGCAAATTTATCTTAATTTCCAAATATAGGTTAGCGTGGTGTTCCTACCGTGCGGCCATCTTGTTTCCTGCGCCCGTTGTGGGGCGGCATTGTCGGCGTGCCCTCTATGCCGATGTGCAGTACGGGCCTTAGTTCGGGCCTATTTGGCCTGACGCCGTCGTTACAGGTATATTGTATACAGATTGGGTTTATTATAAAATATTGTGGCCCTTTTGATATCCTATAGCATATAACCTCCTGAAATTGAAAATCACTTGTATGATATTGTTAGTTAATAATAGGTATGCAAATCCTTGAAAAAGGTATAATATTTAATACAAGTTGTGGTATAAAATATTCTGACGCAGTACAAAGTGATCTATGTGTTTATCCAAGGTGTCAGCTAACTACATACCAAATTTTATTGAATATGTCATTACCAAGTTAAGGCGCGCACATTACTTTATTTTTCAAAAATAAAGTTTTTTCTAAAATAAAAAAGACTCAGAATTTTGTTACACTACCTGCCAAAAAAATGGCAGGTAGGCAAAAAAATCCAGCTTTCGTTAAATTCAGTCCAGCCATTTCATAGATTTACGGGAATTTTGTAATTGTTAAAATTTATGTAATTTATTAAAAGGCATACATAAGTGCATGTCGTGGCAGCCTTTAAGTATAACAGCGATTTGTTATGTTACTAATAAGTTTTAATTGTGAATGATATCATCGGTTGGAATGTTGGTTGTCCTTAAATAAATAAATAAACAAACCGACACAAATTTAAAAAAAATGTTGTTTTGTTTTATGAACCGGATATTATACTATATATATGTATTCATATGCATCTAGAAAAAAAAACGTTATTTTTCTATATTACAAACAGGTACTCCAATTTTATTTATATGCATAGAAGATAATATATATATGTATAAATTAGGAACATATACCTACTTTTATAAGACCAACAGCACCAGTACTTTAAGTACTAGTACTCATAGTTTACGGTTGATGGTAATGTATAATAATAATAAATAAACTTTATTTTCAGATAGGTATCCATAGTTTATATTGTTACTTTAATAATATTGTTACGTTAATAGTGTGTTGATGAATCATCATCAACACACTATTTTTTTTGATGATGTACCGTGACCACAACATATCAATGAACGATATAATTTTAATTCTGATGTATGTTTTGTTTATTTATTTCAGAGTCCACTCAATTAGTGTTCATCAAATGGTGTTCCCGAGACACGAAATGTTCATTGCAGTGCATTAGAACCCAGTGTTCCGTATCTGTTAATTTAAAACCTGACTATTAGGGTATTAGGTATTAGGGTATTAGGTATGTATATTAGATTAAAATAATATATTAAATAGTAATATACGGTATACACAACCTTTAGGCCTACATATGATGTATGCATAATACACAAAAAAAATATCAGTGATATTCGAGAATATTAGAAAAGTTATAATTTAAATGTTATTATAAGCTGTCGATTTTGCCGATATCATTTGCTTAGATTTATGTGAATAAAATTTTCTAATATATAATCGCTAGTAGAAAAAAAAATAATTAAAATAGTATACAAAGTGTATTGACAGTGTTTAGGGTGTCAGTATGTATCAATTAGATTTAGTCGTACATATTAGTATTTACTGAGTTTTTCTCATTAAATTTATTTGATACATTAAACAATATTAAGTGGGTATAATATATTTCGAAGAAACTCTTCAATATGAATTTATTTTGAAAAACCTAGTAAGTAGCAGGAAGTAAATTGCATTTATGTGAAAAAGGAAACTCGATGCATATGAATCTGGAACAATGCTTGCACAGAAATGATCTGTTTTACTTAATTTTTACATACAATAGTCTATTCAAGCAAAAAACATCAATATTCATTTTACCTCTGTTCAAATCGTTCTATATTAAAAAATTGGAATATTATGAATAACCTTAAGGAATTGATATGCAATATAAAAAGAGCCTTACAATATACAATTTTTAGATTATAAGGTACCTATTCACCAAACTAGTTATGTACTAGCAAAACAACGATTTATTTCTTCCTAATCCTAAAGTATCTAGGGTAATAAGATAACATACAAAATGAAAAATATAATAAAAAGAATGATTAAGTATCATACACGTGTACCGATATCTACGGACATATTTCGTAAATAAGATTGTGTGATATTTCTCGTGGCGTCACATTAAAGGTCTTCTATGATCCATATCTTATATTAATTGAGTGACTTTTTGTTAATATACAAAAACATGTAGCATGCCAGAAGAAATATAAGGTCAAATATATTCGCTGTAATATGGTAATAAGAAGCACATTTTTGTTCAGTAACTTATATACCTACGTATTAATACATTTATTCCATTACATTGGTATTTAACTGATTATAAACTCAATTTGGGGCTGTGACGAACATGACTGTAACGGTTGGCTTGAATGATCAAACTTTTATGTAAATCGTTTTGTATAGTTGCAAAAAAGCATGTTTCTTATAAAGTTCTTTTAAAATTGAATTTTACCATCCATTACAATTTTTTTCTTTTGTTTGTGCAAAATGAAAATATACATTTAAGGTATCATACCGCAAATAGAATAAAACTGCTTAAGTAGGCATTATTATAAAACGCTAGGCAGCTTTTAGATTCTGTATAGAAACAAGGCTAGAACTTCTCCCGAACTACTACAAAATTATATATCCCCTTAGTGTTATTTAAAAAAAGGTCAAAATATTATAGATAAAAGCATTCTATGAGGCGGGAGTAAGTTATCTCACCTCATTTTATTGGAACTAATGTTTTGTAGTGTGTGAAAATGTATTAAACTGTGTTAATAATTTTTTGCCCATTGATATGATTCAACTTTACCACTATATTCGTAATAAATTACACGTCATCTTATTTTTGTGTAATATATCAGAACCTTTTAACCGTCTAGTCTTATTGACTTAAAACACAATTTAATGTTTGCTATCAATATAATTATATAAGCATGATAATTTTTATGGTACCTTTAGTACGAAGAGCCTTGAAACCATATAATACATTAATTTGATGTTCAAGCTGTAGCTGCCATGAAATTTACCGGTTTTTATTTAAAATTGGTAAGCTATTTCTTAAATATGGTCGATCTTTCATTTTAATAATTTATAGTTATGTTAAAGAATAAGAAACTTATTGTGTTTCTAAACTAAACTCCACAATACATATGAAGTTTTTATGTTTGTTTATGGATTCGAAAGCGCATGCTGCTACTTTGTATGTGACCAATTCTGCACGGTGTGATGTCAGTATGTAAAAATAGTTATATTAATCATTATCATTATTGTAGCAACTAATATATTGGTTCAAAACCCTATGAAGTTGAATATGTAGTTTTATTGTTTCCCGTTTGTTTGGAATACCCCTAAATTTGATTTTATTTTAGATTTAGGTGATTCACTACTATAGTTTTAGTTGTCAATTAAGTTCCTCATGACTGTTTTAAAATGTAATCACGGCTTTCATCTAATTCAGTTTATAGTAACTAATCTAAAAAAAAGTGAAAGTAAGAAGTCAACTCAGGATCGATGGCCTATGCATAGAACGATTGGGAGTGTAGACTGCGTATTCAGCAAACGTAGCGTAGATTTCCTCCAGATCGATGGACTGTTGACTTGTGGAAGGTCGGTAGTGTAGGCTAGATGAGGAAAACGAAACTAAATACAACAGAGTTTATTAAGTCGCGATGACTATGGATTTGAAAGTATTTTATTGAAAATATGTAACATGTAAAACCCGTGTGCGTTACCCTAGCAGGAAAGTATGTCCTAGAGTGATATGAGTGGTACCAATGTTTTGTGCTCTATTTACTATGTATGTGCGCCAAATATTATATATGTGCATCCAGCCGTTTTGGAATAAATCGAAAAAAACGGTTCCTGCTAGGGTAACGTTTTTCTAGCAGGAAAATTTTTAAAAAAACATCGGAGAGAAAAAATAATTAGTCCGTTAGAAAGCTTATGTGTGTGCATGAATGTGCGCCAAAAATTATATATGTGCGCCTTCAGGTTTTTGAAATATTCAACTTTTTAATCTTCCTGCTAGGGTAACGTTTTACAAAATCGCATATCTCGAAAACTATTGCATGTGCGTTTATGAAAAAAATTGCATAAATAGCTCTTACATGTGCCAATATGTGCCGGAATTTTGAACAAGAAAAATATCTTAGATTTTAAGTTATAGCAATATCTTTTAAGAAATGAGAAAAAAAAATATAGCCTCTTTATAAAAAGGCCGATAAGCTCATAAAAAATTGCATTTGATCCGTCTTGAGACGCAGATTATGTGCAGCAAGTTTCAATAGTGCACATTCATTAGTTGTTGAGTAATATGAGAAAAACTAAACAAAAAACCTATCATGTTTTTGACGTTCACATACAAGAAACTGGTTCAATCTAAGATGAGCGATTGTAAACCATGATTATGTGCATATTGTCAAGTAATAATGTGAAAATTTTCACCTTAAAATATTCCGTATTTAAAAAGATATAAACAAAAATCAAAAAAAATAAAATACGATCGATTATCCGACCAAATTAGAATGACTACTAAAAAGCGACGGTTCGATATGTATCGATGGCCTTCGGTAATGAACGCTTAATACCTTGGTAGCTGTCGTACAGTCGCGTTAGAAAGTTTTTTGGTAAATTTGGGTTCATGTAAATATTACTAATATAATTTATGTTTCCATTTCGGACAAAATAAACTTTGTATCATTATTATTTTTAATTGCTGTATAAAAAGTAATTGATAATAATAAATTATTAAATCATGTACAAAAATAATTTTGGTTTGTGGAGACCCGATTAAGTGAAAAAAAATTAACCTAAAATCACATTAATACACTTAGTATTAATACACTTAGTATTAAATAACAAAATATATAGTAGTAATTATATACATTGTAATATTTCTCGCTCGCGGCCTCGGACCGGTAGGGGCCTCGCAGCCAAAGGGGCTTTGCTTAAAGTCACTTGCGATGAATGATTTGAAAAGCCTGAACACCGACAACAAAGCCACAATTAAGGATTTAGTAAGAATAATTCTGCCCATAAATTATATAAGGACGGCACTTTACCACTAATTATTGTTTTAACAAAAAAAAATGGTTCGATTAAAAGCTACGCTGATGGTTTGTTTATTCGCTTTCATAAGTTAAAAGGATTTAGTTTCTGTTGCAAACTATTCTCACAAATAACGAATACATTTATCACCAGTACTATCATCTCCTACTCTCTCTCTTCTCGCTTGTAGGAAGGGACCATGAGTAAATATACAATATGGTCACCAGTGAACATCAACCTGCTTCCCAGTGTTATGAGTCATGACTGGGCATTTAATCCACATATTGAGTGCCAATACTAGAAGCTGCGTTTCATCTAAGTATATTTTTAAAATATTTTCTCTCGTTGTACCTTAGTAACAGATAGAACGTGAGTACTACAAACACCCAGACCTGACAACAATATCATCAATTTATTATTATGTACTACTGCCAGAATTGAACCCATGACCCTTGCATCTCAACCGGTAGGTACGCATATCCACAGTGCTTGCAATAAGTCAAAAGGATTATAAAATGACACGAAATATGAAATGCTTACCATCATCGCAGTTCTATCATCGTAATAAATACGTCACGTCACATATTGCACCACTTTCAAAAAACTTCATAACACAAAATATAACCGACCGTGTCGTTCACAATCAAAACTGTATGAATATAACTACAAGTTAACACTTCCACAGTGTTGCCACCTTAGTTTTAGAAATGGGGCGTTTTGAGAAGTTAAAAAGGGCTAGATTGAGAATCAATAGATTTTCCGTTCTACAAATGCTTAAATAATCATGTCATGAAGCCGTTTTTTTAGAGCGTCTAAAAAACGTCTTCATGGCCGATGATATAGTAAAAAAGTTGTTAGCATGTCGAAAACTTCATACATTGGTTAATATTTTCAAGACAGCGAAAAAGAGCTAAATCGTTAAAAAAGGAGTTCACCCGTACTAAAAAGTGCTAGATCTAGCCACAAAAGGGCTGTACTTCCAATTGTAGTAAAAGTTCGCATTATTCAAGATGGAGTACTGTTTATATCTACAAGCAATACGTAAGACGTCATAGCTGGCGTGTGCGACCAGAGATAAAGAGTCCATTGACAGTTATTTTAACTTTGACATTTGTGTCATCACCCTATTTAGAGTTTCTATTATTTATGGTGTCACGCTTATCTATTCAAATCCTACGAGTTTTATAGTATTGTACGTCAACTCTAAAAAAAGGATAAAAAGAAGTACTTAATAATTGTGCTAGCCGTGTGAAGTTTCTGTGAGAAAAAAATACGAACTTAATAAATAAATATAACCTGACACTCACTCAGCGCTATCTAGCCCCAATTGGTTTATATTATATAATACATACTTTATAATTTCCTTTTGTACTACCCAATGCATTTTTATGAAATTTTATAAAATATGGAAACATTGTTTTCGAAAATGAATGGGAATCACTTTATCACTTTACTGTACTTGAGCACAAGATGTGTCAATAGGTTGATGTGTAAATTTAAGAAGGCCATCGATACATATCGAATCGTCGCTTTTTAGTAGTCATTCTAATTTGGTCGGATAATCGATCGTATTTTATTTTTTTTGATTTTTGTTTATATCTTTTTAAATACGGAATATTTTAAGGTGAAAATTTTCACATTATTACTTGACAATATGCACATAATCATGGTTTACAATCGCTCATCTTAGATTGAACCAGTTTCTTGTATGTGAACGTCAAAAACATGATAGGTTTTTTGTTTAGTTTTTCTCATATTACTCAACAACTAATGAATGTGCACTATTGAAACTTGCTGCACATAATCTGCGTCTCAAGACGGATCAAATGCAATTTTTTATGAGCTTATCGGCCTTTTTATAAAGAGGCTATATTTTTTTCTCATTTCTTAAAATCGCTATAACTTAAAATCTAAGATATTTTTCTTGTTCAAAATTCCGGCACATATTGGCACATGTAAGAGCTATTTATGCAATTTTTTTCATAAACGCACATGCAATAGTTTTCGAGATATGCGATTTTGTAAAACGTTACCCTAGCAGGAAGATTAAAAAGTTGAATATTTCAAAAACCTGAAGGCGCACATATATAATTTTTGGCGCACATTCATGCACACACATAAGCTTTCTAACGGACTAATTATTTTTTCTCTCCGATGTTTTTTTAAAAATTTTCCTGCTAGAAAAACGTTACCCTAGCAGGAACCGTTTTTTTCGATTTATTCCAAAACGGCTGAATGCACATATATAATATTTGGCGCACATACATAGTAAATAGAGCACAAAACATTGGTACCACTCATATCACTCTAGGACATACTTTCCTGCTAGGGTAACGCACACGTAAAACCCATATATCAAGTTTGAGTCATACGTATCTAGTTTCCGTTCTCAAATATTTAAACTTGATTTGAATTCCGAATCAAAATTATAATAATTTCCCCAAGTATTGTAAGAACTATAAACTTATCATAACAAATTGCATATATAACATTGTAGACTAAATCACTTATATTTATTATTTGAAAAGAAATATTATTTCGCGCTTGGGAGGATATGTAAAGATGTCGGTTCAGGCTACCATTACGAGGTTGACATAAAATTATGGCAGAGGCCGTAAGGTGTTTCTGAAACTCCACCAGAGTGGAACCAAATGTTCAAAGTGCTTAAAGTCTAAATCAAAGTGCCCCCTGCAATAATTGCATCGCATAAGGATCAAAGGCGACTTTTTTGGGACAAAGGTGAAGTGCGCGGTAGGCATGCGGCGCCGTCTGGCCCGGAATAGAGCGGCGCGCGCGCACCGAAATAGCGCAGACGGATTTCTCAACTTCTTATTAATATATGAAAGCGCACACCTTACTGGAGAAATTTTGACGCGTTGATTCATGGAAATGCCGTTGATGTTGGGTGCGCAGTTAACCAGTTATTTATATAGAACATGAGCGACTTAGATGTTAGGCGTTCAAAGGAGAAAAGCAACGTCATCGGTACACAAAGATAAAAATCTGAGAGAGACCGTAAAGTCATCATATGCATTTAGTAGGTATCTCAATCTAGTCTATTTTTATTAGGTTTTCTTCCGTCTGAAGGGGAAGGCAAAGTAAAATTACTGGATATAAGCTGAAGTCACATTTTTCACACCCAACTATAGTCGCTTCTTTTGGGTTCACGTAAGCTCTGTTTGATAGATTGTTCACTATTTTAACCTATTAGTATAGGTAACACTACCCACGGTTGATTTTTTAGAGATTATTTAATAACTACCTAACAGTGGATAGCTACCTAGGTAGTAATTTAGTTAAAATTAAGAATATTAAAACGTATAGTAACGCAAATACAAATTTATATTATTATGGATAATATAAAAAAGACACGGAAACAAATATCGATTGCTTAATAATATCGCTCAAGGCGTCCGAGAGATGGCGCTACACGGCTCGCGGTGCATCTTAATTGCAGTTTGAAGCGTTGGCGTTCTGAGTCAGCGCAGCAAAGGTGGAATTAATTAGCTATGGCATAGACGCAGCGTCCTTGCAAGGCTGTTGCGTCGATCACGTGCCCGCTGCGTCTCGATCATTCTTGCATCGTCGCATTTGCAGTCGAATTAGCGTCAATAACTTTGCGTTTTGTTATTCGTCTCCTAAAGGGACTAGAGGTCGGACGTTGAAGTTAAGCTTCGTTAGTATAAATCGTATTTATCGAATCGATTATTTTTAAAACGCAGAAGAAAAGCTGCAACTAGTTGGAACAGTTTGATTTATCATGGAATTATAATACTTTTTATTCTACTAGCCATAGGTAACGTTTAACTGAACTAATGTCGTCTTCATTTCATCATTCAGCCACATACTCGTAAATAACATTCTGAGCTGAAATATTTGCATTTATAATAAAATAAGCTTCAGATCAAAGTACTTACTTAAATAACTATAACATTTGACAGAAACTGGTCGTCCAAAATAAAAACAAACATCAACATTATACCCGATAAGCCTCATAAGCTTTTATATTTCAGGAGCATTCAGGTACCTTTATTCAGATACGTAGAAATGCTAAAATACGAGGTGCGGTGTGTGTAGCTGGGAATTTTCCTGTTTTGGCTGGGAAATTTCCTATTTGTCGTCTAATTAAATTTGTAAATATGTTTAATTAATTATCTTCATACATAATATTGATGTAGGTGTCTCTACTTTGATCCTTGATGCATTTCAAAAACTTTGAGTTATATTTGAAATGTATAACTCTTATAACAATATGAACTACGTATATTAAATTAGGGCTATATTGCTAGGGACACAATCAAAGAAGATTTTGTTTGAACTCCTACGTTGAATTCATGTCACTAGTATAACCAACAATTACCCGGAAGCGCCTTTTCAGTTAAAGTTTAATCTTCTTTTTGTTTGATGTATCCAAAATGTGTTAACGAGTCTTGTGGATGCGGTTACTGGGTTCAAATAATATCATCATATCCAGCATTGGACTGAGATAATTCGAAGAATGGAATGGGTTTGAGTATAGATACCTACTGCAAACAATAGTGCGGGGCTGTACAGGCAATTGGCGTAAAACTTCACTCGCTTTACTTTTTTTTGCTGAAATGCGTAGGTTTGATAAATTTACTTGTAAACTACTATTTTGTTCTAAGTAATCTGAGTTTTACTACCCTTTGGAATTAAACGTAAAATTCAAAGAAGAGAAGCCTACCTAGAAGGTACCTACCTACTGATACAATTAGCCGTTGTGTTAAATATGCAGAACTTAAATAAATTTACGTTTTTTAACGACTGCCTAAAATTTTGAGCCAAGTTATAAGTTGATTCCTTTAAAGCACGTATTTAAATCTTGCCGTAAAGCAGACTGACGTCAACCCACAGACGACTTGCTTGGGGCGCAATTACGTGAAGGTCTGTAACTGGAATCACTTGAATGTGAACTTTATTTCTGAAGACAAAAGGTCTACTGATAATTAAGGTTTCAATCCAACGATGTGTGTTGCGAATCGCCGGCGCCAACCATAACCGCCTTTGAATCAGGAATAGAGTGGCCAACACATGGCTTAATTTATGGAGACTCATTACAAGTAAATTAGCGTGACATCGTCCAGCTAACCCCCCTCTTTGGTTGTCTAATTGAGTACAAAGTAAAATTACCTTCGTTCCTGTCACTAACTTCACAAACATCCATGCCAGGTTTAACTTGTTAAGGTTTTATATAAATAGCAATAAAGCCATAAAGTTGATTGCGCTTGCTACTTTTTTGTACTTATACTCTGTTGTTTGATATATAAGGAAACTACTACTTTTGAGTCTTATACTAATTTCATTTTAATAATACCCATGTTAATCTACTATAGGTACTTAGAACATACAGAAATGGAAAATTTAAGTATTTATAGAACAGTTTACCTCACTGCTGACAATATCGTACCTTTGTAAGTTAGTAGTCTTTATAACATAACATTTGCACAGACTAGATACAAAATCTGATCTTCTTATGATTAGATTTGCTTGTTCTTGTCACAACAAAAAGATAAAATACCAGGAAACAAATAATGTTATGCCAGTTTTATTGGCGAATGGCGTTTGATAATAAAAAAAGGGCTTGGGCGCCATATGGCTTATAGAATTCCTTTTGCAGCTAAGGCGTGGGCGCCGCCGTGTGACTCACGAACACTCCTTGGTCTAACAAAGTCGCAATCTAAACAATCCTCATTGCGTTTCTATTCACATAGCCACTAATGTAGGACTGTAATAAAATATATATAAATAAATAAATATCCGCTGACATTCACATCTAGCCCCTACTTAAGCGTGAAGCCTAGTATGGGTACTAAACAATGGATAAACATACTTATATATTTTTTTGTAAATACTTACATATTACATATAAAACACCCAGACCAATACAAACAGACATATTCATGCACACAAAGGTTTGTATTGCCCGGGGATCGAACCCGGAACCCTTGGTGTAGTAGCCGACGTCTCTTCCGCTACACCAAATGGGTCGTTAACTATATAACAACCAAATGATTTGAAGTATTAAAGGAGTTTAAAATGCTTTATTTACCATAGGTATTTAAGGGTGACAAAGTTTTTATGCGAAATAGTGTATCTATCTAGTTCTACAAACGGATTTCCTTTAGAGATTCCCGAAATGACGATCGCATGTAGTTTGTATCGGGACACGATATCTATCATAATATTATGATTTAAATTGAAACAAAAAATATCGTATAAATACTGCAAATCTTTTAAAAATTTACTTAACTTATAAAATAATTTAAATTAACTAGCGATGTTATAAAAATAATTATTAAGGTTATAAAGGGTTATAATCAGATGAGCGGTTTGCACGTTGGTCCTGTATACCATGAAATAAGAAAAACTTAAGACTTTCATTTAAGTGTATTCAATGTGTTGATAACCAAGCAAGCAAGCATGAAGTAAATGCCGGCTAGCGTAAGAGTTATTGGAACACTTGAGATTTTAAGTGTTTGTTTATAACGATTTGAGTGCTTGATAATAAAATAAGTATATTAACGCTTATATTTACCATTTTTATTTTACGAAATGGTAATAAATTAATTTGGTCAGGTGGATTTGGATGATCGAAAAATATTATCTTGAGTCCCTCCGCCCCTTAAAGGGTATTAAGTTTTTCTTATTTTATGTTACAGAATTGATTCTTATGAGCTTATGCTCATTCCAGGTTGAAAGACAAGGACCTTCAACTTCAACCCCTTTACGGTCGTCACCATTAAGATAAGAAACCAAACATTTTTATGGTTTTTCACTTGTATTATGTAACTGCCTATAAATTGTTAATTTGTTGATGTGCCATTGTTTCTACGAGTATCGTATGTCATGTAATCAGTAGGTAAATCCCATGACATTTGTAAGTAAACAAATTGCGATTTTCCTGTACCTATAATACAAAACAAAAGTTAACTGAGAGTACTATTTCATTTCTTTAAATGTTGTAGACACATTAAAATCAAACGACGTCCCACTGCAGGGCTGAGGTCTTCCCCATTTACCTTCATGTTGGATGTTGACCTTAGGATCAACAACAAAACGCACTAGATACACAATCACGAAGAAACATCAACCAAAAATTTCCGAGCCGTACATATACGTATTGCAATTGTTATATTTAGAAAGTAAAATTAGTCATTTAAATTTTGACCTTAACGCGTCATAGAAAGAGTACAAAATCAACAGCACGAGCACACTACTAGGTCATTATGACATGTAGCGAACGACGTGAATATGCATGAAAATTCTGCCCAACTGACGCGATGGGTAGGCTTTTGCTGCGGACACTTCTTGTCTGAGATTGTGCATATAGTAAGTGTATTGTTTATCTAAGGTGTTGGCACTGTTTCAGTTTCATTATATAGTACTTGAATCTTGCCATTCTTATAACACAAGCTATAAATAACAGGTATATTAAAAATGAACCTCAGCCCTCCCGGTAGGAAGGCGACAGTCCACACCATTGAGCCACCGACGCTCTATATATGTACGTTATCCGACGCTCTTACGGTGAAGGAAAACATCGTGTGGAAACCTTCATGCACACTTGCGAAGATTCGAAGGTTGTGTGTGAAGTCGGCCAATCCGCACTTGGCCCGCGTGGACGACTAAGGCCTGGTGACAACGCTATACGGGTAGGCTCGTGCCCCTCGGTGGGGACGTTTAATGAGCTGATGATGATGATATAGTACTTTGCACACACAGCATTTTTATAATTGATTCGGGTACCTCAGTATATGCAATGGTGATATTAAAGTATTTGTAAGCAATCCGTTGTAAACATTGTTGCTAGTCCCTGTTATCTATTGAATGTTTAAACCGGCCAGAAATAATGCCCTGTTAAAACATCTCCAAGCCATTTCTAGTTATTGATTGTATATTGTTTCTCGAATTCACAAACAGTAATACCTACCCAAGATTACACAGCGCCTTGTGTAGCCCCAGTTTATGGAATGTTTTATCCCAGTGTACCAATACAGATATACAGGATTTTTGTAAGTTCGTAGCCGTATGTTTTGCATACACCCGGTACCGGACAGACATATTTATTTGTATTGTACGGAGATCGAACCCGGAACTCTAGGTACAGTAGCTGACTTCTCTACCATTACTCCAAATGGGTAGAAATTAAATTATTGCCACAATAAATTATTTACCGAGAACATTTATAACGTAATGTTATTGTTGAATAATTCAAATTATCATGTGACCTAAAAGTAGGGAAAATACCTATAACTGAACATAACTGGTTACTGATTGCTTATGGCCTATATATTACATTGATTTAAAGTTAAACTATGCATAATGTTTTATTACTGCTAGTATTATATAGCGTATAATATTTCAGAATTATTTAAATAATTGTTCAGACTTTAAGTATAAACATTTGTATTTTCATAAATAGATGAATGTTATTGGCTCACATGGTATAGGTAAATAAGTAACGCTGTCGAAATACAAAACCAGAGGTTGCAGAAGTTCTAGGTCGAATTAAAATACTCTTACATAGGCCCTGTTTCAAATTCCAAGGATATACCTATAATTTCGTAGTAAACTTGAGAATATCCTATTCTCAAGTTTACTACGAAAGTCCAAGTTAAGTTACAAGTCCGCCAACTTACCTGAAGATTGTCTTTGGTACAAACAAAGAGTAATGTAGAATAATACCATATCTCTACGCAAACCCACATGGTAAAGCTAGATGAATATAATAATATATACATACACACATATACATAATATTCTGGAATAATTACCATCGAGGTAAGAAAATGAGGCAGAGATTATGTTAATATTCATATATCTTTGAAATTAACTTAATAATAATAAGATTATGATGATATTAATATTTCAATTAAATTAACTGAAAATAATACGTAAGTAATTTTTAATATATTTTTTTTAGTAAAGATGGTTTACTTTCTTTGATGCATATTGGTGTCGGCAACGATAAATGTTTCTATTCGAAGAAATATACGATTATTATTGTTTTGATACCAACATAGCCATATACATAATTTATTTGCTGCAGACTTTAGACTCTTGTATCCAGTTGCGGCTATCAGCAAGTGACAATAGGTCATTCAAATTCATTTGACATATGATATTATGAGTAACATGCTCGCATTCCATTAGCTATTTATGCCAGTGATATTATTTGTGTTTCAAATTAAACATTCCAATCTTTAACATCATCATATTATTAGAAATAGGTGTCAGTCTACATCTGGACTAGTTCTCTTACAATCGTGGAAATGAAACAATTAAATTAAAAGTCAGAATGGTAGTTTTCTTGGGACTTTCTTGTCAGGTATCTGAAGAAATGAGTACAAACTTGGCTACTTTTTTTTATCCTCTATAGGCAGACATTTGACCAACATCTCACCTGATGGTAAGTGATGATGCGGCCGAGGATAAGAAGTCTTGAAGACGGCCAGTCATTACAACCTGGCAAAGAGTTCCATTCCTTTGTGGTGCGCATTAAGAACGAGACACCATAGCGGGCTGTGCGGATGAGTGGAATGTCTACCACGAAATTATGGAACGCTCGCCTCCGTCTGGTAACCGATGTGAAAAGGGGCTGGTGGGATCAACTCGTGTAATTCATCGCAATTTCACGTAGCGCTCTTTATTTTAGGTTATGTTTTACTACGGGAGAATAACTTATAGCGGATAACACCGGGGGGGGGGTTAAAGCTAGTTAAATATTATACGGATTGAATGGATATACGACCAAAATACTTGATAGCAAGTTCACTGTCTATCCATGACAGATTCTATACATTATTGATTTGTTACACCTTTTTCACCAGCTGTAGTGTAGGTATTCTTCACTCTTATTTGCAAGACGACGTCAGCCACTGCGGTGTATACCTACCAGTCAAATCAGTATTGAGCCTACCATCGAGTGCCTAGTATGTAAGTTAATACATATTTTTCGGTAAATAATGCCACCTTGAACAAGCAAGGATCAGTATTCACTTGTGGGATTGCAGTGCTTCTCGTCAATAGTGTGGGGTTTTGATAATCTTTACGCATGGTAGGCGGGTTGGATAACAGTAGTGGTAGTACGAGTAGCAGAAAGTGCTGCCATTCATTCTCTGCTGTATATTTTGTCCCTAAGCTGGCATCCGCGAGAAGAGTAGTAGATAAGACTGTAGACGAAATAATTTAAAGAAAAAAACATAGTTTTAAATTCATGAATTCAATATCAAGTTCGAGTAGCATCTTTTGTTGGGAACTTACCGGCTGAGACTACATTATAGGTACCTATTGCAATTGAATTAATAATATATTAAAATAAAATTAATAAACTATCTTCTTTTTCTTTTAAAAGCTATTTTTAATAATGATGATGAATATATCTTAACTTGTTCTAGAAAAATATTGTGAAATTCATTATGGTCTTTCAATCCACGAGTCAGCTGCGCATGTAGTGTTAGCTGATGTATATATCTATAAGATAGTTAACTAATCAAAAGCAAATTAGTTAATGTTACAAACAGCATGACGAAGCCACAGAGAAGAATAGTGTTTTATAAAATAGCTAAGTTTTCTAGGTAAATAGGAAATACAACTTCGACATATTGTGTTGAATCATCAATTATTAAATTTATTTTCCTGCTAAAGTTTCTTGGAAAATAGCGTTTGTAATCGAAATAAATTTATAATATACTTTATTTATGTACGTATCAAAATTTTCAACTTCTTCCGTGGCCTAAAGGTTTGAGCGTTGGGTTTTTAATTGCTGCGTGCTTTGGGGGTCGGGGGTTTTAAACCTACAATCCGACCGCAATAAGTTCTTATTATAATCTTTAACATTTTGGTTAGGAATGGGAGAAATATTTAGTAATCATCACCTCATATACGTCCCCACCGTGGGGCACGATCCTACCCGTACAGGGTGTATAGACCTAAGTCCCATGCGTGCCCAGTTCGGATTAGCCGATTTCACGCTTAAATCGCTTTGAATCTCTTTGCGACGTGCGCTGTTTTCTTCGCGATATTTTCCTTAACCGTTAAATGTTTAATACTGTGCAGTAAAATACAAAAAACTCAAGGTTCCTATACCACTCAGCGTGTGTCAAGACGATGAAGACATCATTACGATTGTGTTCTGTAGCTAATAGAGGGAAATTATTAACAGAAGGACGACTCCTCTACAGACACGCTCTTAACATAAATATAATTATTAAATTGATAAAAAGTTTGGTAACAAAAGAAAAAAGAGTTTTTAGGACTCCATCTATACATCTTGCTTATTACTGAGACAGATATCTCGAAATTTAAAAAGCAATTGTAGGTCTTAATACTGTTTGTTCACAATTATTTCAATATTAGTCATTTGCAATTAATTATCATTCGATCTTTGCACTCTGCAGCAGTCAAGTCATAATCAACTCATACCGGACGGACAAATTACTCGGGTTTTACTAATCATTCCTATTATGGTGACAATGATGTCAACGTACGGACCACACATGGTTAAGATCAATGCAGCGGGCATTCATTCATAAAACTTTTATGGAAGATAATAATGGATTAACTTCCTAGGCAATGAATCTGCTTTTTAAGAGAAAACTAAAATAAATTATGAATATTATGATACTGTCACAGAATAACTAACAACTCCGTTATAAACTAGTTTAAAATGATAACTCGTGAAGTCATTATGGATTCTGACTCTGAATTCAATAGAATATTATCAGTTCGCTGATCATGTAAATGTAAACCACGAGTAATTATTAATTAAATCTCTTTTACTCTTGTATGTAAAATGCTCTACTATCGTAAAGCGGGCCAGTCTACCTGCATAGCCATGCGTGGCTATCCAGCAGTAAACTGTCACGGACAATCGAGGTAAGGAAATAAGATGATCAGTCTTTGTAACAAACATTACATACTTATTTTTCGTATTATTATAGTTCATAGACCAAAGTAATTATATGATACGGTATATAGGTGAAATGAGAAAGAAAAATCTTAATAACAAAAACACCAATACTTACCTATCATTCAACCGTAAAAAGAAGTTTGCTAGCTAGATAAATGGATTTGGCAAAAAGGGAAAGCATAAATTGCCGTCAAAGATACCTATGTCAAAAACTTGAAATATAAATGAAAAATGGATAACGCTTAAATCGTACTCAGATCTTTAATGATACATATTTTGTTCTAGCCTATTGAATCGTCATCGATGTCGTAACCAAATTGTGGTAATGTGCGCCCGCGTTGCCAACATGGCCGCTTCCGCAACCCACTGATGGCGTAACGTACCACCACAATGGACGCTTTCACTGAGAATGGGAACGATCGCGGTACAATCAGCCCCGATGAGGATTTCGGTTTCGCAAACAGAATGCGTGCTGCGGAAAGCTTTTTGTACTACTTTAGTCGGACCCCTGATAGACAAATGCCTTGTATTATAAAATTATAATAAACTGTTATGATAGAGTGATTTAAACGTATTGGTAGATCAGTTGTAAGCTATTAAACAGGATTTGTAGGTGTCTATGGCTAAAGCAACTATGCAATAGTCGGTCATCAGATGGGTACCCCAAATTATTGTCTCAAAGACCTCTGTGCTTTGAGAGACATGCTAAGACGTTGGTCCCTGCTACTGTCTCTAACAACCACCAATTAATTAAAATTGGGCACGTGGTGGTTTACGGGCCAACCTATTTATAACCATGCTTTACCTTGCAGCTGTAAGAATTGTCGTAAGCGACTGTAGAATCGAAAGGGCTCAAGATTACTGCGTCCGAGCTCCTAATTACAACAAAGATTATACTTATATCTAAAACAAACTTCTCTAGTTAAAAACAAAAGTTTTTTAATCAAAAGTTATAGGTGAGGTGCTAATAAATTAATATGACTCCCAAAACAGACCCCAATAGAGAGTTTATGCCCTTAATGGCGCTAAAGTTCTCAGCGTTCCCACGAAATTTAACAAGGCATTCGGCGCCAGCTTACTATTTGTTAGTCACCAGACCTTTTCGGGTAGTTTGGTTGACTATTCCTTAAATGGGATCGCTTACTTGTCATCATTGTATACAGTTTAGCATAAACATAAATGGCTCCGTAAGAGCCAGCACCTATACACGAATAAATATATATTTTTTATATGTATGAGCAAAAAAGTTAGTACATTTGAACATTAAAATGGATAATTACAGATTGCACCACATTCCAGCAGTATACTGTTGATGTGTGAAACGATGATGCCTGGTTTTCAAACAAGCTTTTTTTCACTTTTATAGTATTACTATCTGACGTTGTCGCCAAGGTGTGTTATGTGTATGTTATATATGATACTTTAAGATTAAGTAAACTTTAATCCACGAGTTAATAAAGTATTTTTAATGAAGTATCCGTGCCTAGTATTTAGCTGCGATGTAAATAAAAACTGCAGTCTCTCCAGGGAAATTGAATTCAATGATATAAGTTAACAACGTATTTTATTATCATGTTCTTAAAGAAACACGTTCACAAAAACGAATTGTTTTAAACAATAGGTTTAGCATGCTTAACTCAAAAGATAGATATTAAAGAGAGATATCCTCCGAGGCTTACACGGACTTAATTTTAAACAAGAACAATTCTGTTATATATGGTACTTTATTTATATAATACATATTTGCAAAACTTCTTTCATTTACGAAGTTCATGCGATCCGCTGCTCACAAAAGGAAAAATAATGTAAAACATTTAATAGATGTTTGCTCTATTATTATAACGGTTATCCTAATAACACACAATATTATTTCAAATCGGACCAGTTGTTAGGACCCTAATGAATAGCACCTTAAAACCTTGGTGGGCTTAGTTGTAATACGGAAATAAACTTAAATAAATATTATTGTATAATTGATAAAAAAATATATAAATAAATTGGTTGATCTTTTGTTATTGATATATAATACCAAAAATGTGATTAGTTATAAATATCAAGACATGTTGCAGATTGAGCCATAGTCCAATGGAGCTTTGCTTCAATGGAATTCTATCGTCCGCAACGTGCTTTATCCATAGTTCACGTGCTCTGAGTAATACTGGTAGGAATTTGTGAGTACTGCGTTTAGCCAGCTATAGGGTTGTCAGCGGCAGCAAACGAGCTCCTCCAAAAATAAAACGAATAGACTTTCTACGGAGCTACATATGTCCTTTTTTATTTTGCGATATTTTGTTAAAGTTAACTAAGTTGTCTCAAATGTTTGAAGACAGCATCATCACACTTATTTTTAATGTGCGTATCAGATTTGTTGCTGAAACATTACTTTTTAAGGAAATACATAAGAAATATGTCTTATATACTGTTCAATAGTTGTAAGGTTCATTTACGACCAAAAGTATTCCTTTCGTAACAAAATCTCTTTATATTCATCCGTAACAACCCTATCCGTGAATGTCGGATTGGCGCCAATGACTCCGCGACACCCGACATTCGTGGCGCGTTGCGTAGCGATATGGCCCTTTTGCAGTATGACTAGTGCAATTGTAAGGAACAAATATAGATAGGAACTTAACCGGGTTTTTCCGTAGTGGGTTAGTTTATAAGGAACAGTTTTTCAAAGAAGGAAATGTAACATGTCAAAGATGACTTACTGCTTGTTATTTTCCTGTGGTAATCTTATCTGATCCAATTATAAGTAGCAACATTGGTACCAGATAGATGTAAAAGTGGAATGGTTAACCCATTAAATGCCGGGAATCCAGACACAATAGAAAATGTATTGTGTCTGGCGACTTAAGGCGACATTGGCGGTCAAAGGGTTAAATTTCAACTAATAAGACACAAACGGTGGTTCAATATATAAAGACAAGGGTACAGTCTAAACAGCGGAACGTTTTTACGGAATTCAAACGCAACGCTATAACATAACCTTTTACAAGAGTTTTTTTGTCCGCTGTGCTTTAAGCCTTGCAAGAATGCTTGAGTAATGCAAGAACCTACATAAAGAAGTTTAGTAGCAAGCAAAACAAAGCAATAACCGGTTGTAATAAATAACTTGCGTATTAACATACATTCATTTTTAGCGTTACATTTCGAGTGCTTGCTTATTGAGTCCTGCAAAGAGAAGACCTCAATGATTGTTTCGCGGACAGAATTGATTTGTAAAAAGGAATTATTCGGCGATTGTTATCAGCTCTTAGTGGGTTTCCAAATATACATAACACACATTTAGTATTCTTTTGAGGAAAATTGACAGTTGTTAGTAAGAAAATGATGAGTCATCAGTGCAGTCATTGATGCGAGCATGATGTTATGCAGGACGCATACGTTTGTGTCGGTTGCGTGACCTCACAGGTAGACGGCCTTTTGAAGGCATTTACAAGTTCTGCTTTCAAACCTGTCCTATCACAACCATCAAAAATTAAATATGTATTTTATATGGCAAGACGGTAGAGTAATTACTATTAATTATTCATTAAAAAATCTGGGTAACCTTAAGCCTTAAATCAAGGAACATTATAAATTCTAATATACCAAGATACTAAACATATTACGTATAGAAATCACCTAGACCAATACATACAAAAATCACACTAATGTTAGGTATTACTGCACAGTAACCAAAACCGGCCTTTTAGGCCCCTTTGGTGTCGCAGCAGGCTTCTCAGCCATTACACAAGTTGGTAAATAAAGAAGATAAATGCAATTTAAAATGCATAAGACCAACAGCGGTTGATATGATCTGTTATTGTTTTAATGTATGCAATATTACACACATGGCCATAGTTGATATGAATACGCCCCTGTCATACGATATATTATGAGTAAAATTCCGCACATGACCCCCTCCAGTAATGTGCCTACTATTACTTGTAACCATAGATTTAAATATATATGTACCTCAATGCTTGTAACTTTATATGGATACATGATTGTAGTGCCTGATAACATTTTTTTACCTTTGTATTAAAGCATATTGTATTTTTTATTTTATTTTATCACCCAAATAAATGAATAACGACAATATATACACAGACATTCAAACAGTGCCATCGTCCACCATAGAGGACCATGCGTGCTCTTCTTAGGGAAAAGAATCCAATGATAGCGCTATCTAGTCTCAAATTAGATAAACAGGGTAGTGTACTAAACAACGAATATAATTGTGTAATTTTTTATTGAATTTTGTGAAGCATATTTCACATAGTAAACATTCAAACCAATACAAACACACATTTTTTCTGCACGGGGATGAATCCGTAGCCCTAAACTTAAAAGCCGACTTCTAACATGATACCATTAAACCACATGGGCCGTCCTTCCCAACCACCCGTTTATGAGTAATTAACAGAGGTATATGAAGTAGGGCTTAAGGTTTACTCAAGTCGTCTTTCGATAGAACATTGGATAGGTGGATGTCCCACGCTACCGTTGCCCTTGCCAAATCGCCTCATATATTCGTCTAATCAACCTGCTATCGATCATAAGAAATACGTCGCTGGCTCATCAAAATCAAAAGGTGTTTTGTTTATACAAATCATTATCTTCTTTATCGGACAATTCGCTGTTAGGAAGGGTTTGTTTTCGATATACCGTCTATTCGTACAAAAGTGTTCGGATTTTCATTCATCGTCCAAATTGCAAGGCAATGAAATGACCAGTGGCGTGCATAGAGATTATGAGTAGGGTATGCAAAGTGAGTGACACTAATCGCATAACAATAAATAATTTGCATTTTTGTCAAATTGAGTGCAGTTGATGACAGCAGATCGCCTATTGTTTCAGATCTGTAGAGAAAAATGGGCGATTAAGTGGGAATCATTTAATATGTTGGGGATTTCTTGGTTGTCTGGATGCACATGGTATGCACTGCTTATTTGCATATATGGAGTGCACGCCACTGTGATTGACCCTCCTGCGATTGTGTATCCCGATACATACAATTTAGGGGTTTTCAAAGCAAGAGTAAATAGGCATTACTTGTTTGCATGTTACACCTTAGGCTGCATCGTCACTTTCCATCAGGTGAGATAGTAGTCAAAAGCTCTCAAATTTTTAATATAAAAACACATTATATTCACCTATAACTCCTACTACAAGAACAGGCCTTCCCACGGCTACAGGGACTTAATGACTACCATCCTTAGATTATAGCCGGAATCAATTAGGGTGCCTTCCGAACCACGGAGGATTCATCTTAAAGACAATTTCTTCGTCGAATATTGTAAAATGTTGTCACCAGATACAAAATACAAGAACCATCCCCTTGGGTTGGCAAATGCATACTGATTGTCCTTTATTACAGTAAATTATGTAAATAAACATTTTTATATTCCTATAAAAGGCCCGCGGCCTCCCCTTCGCTCAACAACATGGCAACATGTCTGCCTTGAAATACGGAAATGCAAGCGTCAGATGTCAGACAAAGATTGCATTGAGTACAGAAACTAGTGTTGCCAGATATGAAAATAATAAACTGGGATGACATTTATCCTCTCTGGAAGTTAAAGCCATATTCAGCCTTTGCCGCGATATAATTTTAACTTAAAAAATATTTTCTGTCTCTTGAATGCGCCAAAGACGAGCATCACGAAACTCAAGGCTCTGTCAATGAGCTAACAAGCAAGGGACCTTCATGACCAACATTGCCTCTGATTCTCTCACTATACAAGGGTCTAATCTAGCAGTACATAGAATGATGTGCATAGCATGATGAAAAATAAGTAAGATTACAGTTTGATTACATTTTTTAAGTATTGTATAAATACATACCTTGTAAACAATGCTGTATATGCTACTTATGGATTACCATCTAGTGCAATTGTTTTCTTTTAAACTCGAACATATAGTAATATATCTGCGTACTAAATTTTAACAAGTATACAAATTCCAAAGATCATTATATAATGAATTTCAAAGAAAGGCAATCATGGAATCCACGACGATAAAAGTATGGATAGTCTGATATAGTTTTTTTATTGCTCCGGTTATCAAATTTAATATGGCTCGCTAGCCCAAACTTGCCATAAACATTCGTTCACATGAGTAACAGTAGTCCTACAAAGCGTCTTAAGAAGTCCTGAAAAGTCCCATATGAGTCAATATAAGTGGTATCCTGCATGTTGGAACTGCTGTCGTCACGATCGACGCCACATACGCGGCGGTGCATGTTCACAATAACACGATATAACAGCAAAGTACAACAATTTAACAGAGAAAAGGCAAATAGTTCATACACCCGTAACGTGACTTTTCACCTAGAATTTGCAACAAACAAACTAACATACTCATAGTGTACTCTAAGCTCAATTTACGCATTCCTACACTACATTTTTTTTTCAAATCATACATTACTGAATACATAAAAACCAGCCAGACCAAACAGACATGAACATGCAGCATATAAAAATACACTACAAGTCCATACAAATCTGAATAAACTAATATAATTAGAAAATTAAAGGCTTATGATATGATTTCGCTTCAGCCTTTCCAATTATGCCTACTCATTAAAAGTTTCAATAAGAGTGTATTTTTTTTATCTTTAACATTGGTTTACTATCCATATTGTACCTACTTACCTCGTGTACGCAAATGATACTAATCATATCTATAAATAGTAGTCACTTTAAGGCAAATCAAGCTTGTTTCCATTACTCCTTTAATTTTGATATTATCACTAAGGGACCTACTACACTAACAGACTTATACAGAAGGGGCAAGTCCCCTTTTAGATATCAGCATCATTACTACTTAGTTGATAAATTAATATCACATTGACTATCAATAAAAATGCAAATTCCACTTACAATAGTTCCAATCAATCCGTTGCTTGTTTGGTAACTAATGTAGAAACAAAGAATATTTCCCCTGTGACTTGTCCCTTAGGCTCGCTCTAAAATGCTCCTCAATTAACAGGAATGGTCTAACAAAGGCGCAAGCGCAACTCGTAGAAGGATGAATGGTAGAGCCCATGAATGGTGCGCTCAATGGTACCGACTAATTGACCGTTCACGGCGTGCTCTCGTAATTATCACCAGTACTGTGTTGTTCCTCTGCAGGTCACAACAAAATGGTGTCCCGGCAAAAACGGTGTTTTTAGAAAAAAATAGTTTATGATTTTCCTGTGTGGGGCGCCAACCGTTTGTAGTAATGGTTAGGAAGTCGGCTACTACACCGCGATTTTCGGGTTTGATCTCCGTCGTCATCAGCACATTATAACGTCCCCACCGGGAGGCACGAGCCTACACGCAAAGGCCTAAGTCATCCACGCGGGCCTATTGCGGATTGGCCGACTGCACGCACAACCTTTGAATTTCTCCGCAGGTATGCGCAGGTTTCCTCTCGATGTTTTCACCGTAAAAGCGTAGGACACACGTACATATAAGTATATATCTCGCCAAACTTTCTGGCCGCCCTGAATATAGTCGCAAGTTCTTACTGCGCAGGTATAGTCTAGGTATAGAATGTATGAATTTTGTAAATTGTGCAAAGTTCGGAGCCGCAAAAATGTCCTAACTAAACTAGTCCAAAAATGATTTTGCGTTAATTTACCAATCATTGAAAAGTGTGTGTCACGTAGATATTTCGCTTATATTTAATTTCAAGATAAATGGGCTTCATTTCGTTATTTTTCATAATAATTCTAATTAATTCAATTCATAACTAACACCACATATTCGAAATGCTTAGTATCAAATGCATTGCTAGACCTACACGTTTGAGATTAGCTAAAGACGACTGGAGAGCAAACAAATAAGGCAGGTCAAACAAATAAGCATTTACATAAATACTTAGCTTTAAGATATCTTGAGTCATGTGTTGAACAGTGTGGGTGGTACCGCTCTGCTAAGCCTGACCCCCGCGCAGGTGTGATTAGGGACGAGACAATAATTTACGAGTAACGCATCGATATCGATATGAAATAAATACCATGCTTACATTGTAACAAAATAACTTATAATTATAAGGGCCATATCAATTATTATTATTAATAATACGTAATTCTTAACAAATATCGTGAATATAGTAAAAATATCAAGCAGGATAGTTGATTTTCTTTAATAGTTAAGTGACATCCACATGTGGATGTCACTTAACTATTAAAGAAAATCAAACTCTTTCTTGGTAATGTTGAAGTTCAAGCTTGCGGTTGATTACTTTTCTTCTAAGTTGCTGTTTTGTGTTTTGTTTAAGAGTATGTATGTACAGAATTAAGGTAGTTATATTAACTAAAGGTCACCATCATTTGAACCATATAGTCTTGACTGCTGAACACGAACTCCTCATGCAAGTGACTTAACCTTAGCTCCGATCGTTGTTCAAAAAGGATGACCCACGGGCTGGTGACGTTAGTTGTCTTATTTAAAATCCCAAATAGTACCTACTTACCGCTTATATTAATAAATTATTATACCCGTATTAATAAATGGTAGTGGGCTGGAGGTGGGTTATTGACTGTAACACAGTTCTTATGACTAACACGAGCATTATCGAACACTATATGGTTTCTGTTAATTTTAATAAGTTCCCATAAAGACTTTTTTTATTTTAATTAACTGATATTTCAGTAGTTGCATGATCTTTTTGTGAAGCGCTGGGCTGGCTAAGAAATGAATTTTCTTTTAATAAGATTTTATGCTATGTACTCAATTTAGGGTTTTGATCCTCTTTATGGTCACCTCTTCAATTGGCCGTTGGAACAATGTTATACCTGTAGCACTTTTTAAGGGCATATTTAAACATGCAGGTTCGTTTATAACTATTTAGGATGCCAAACAGTCATGGGATTCTCTTGTAAGCGTCACTTACATTTCGATTTTTACCGAACTGAATAAATTATTAGGTTAGTAGGTACTTTATTATCCGTTCTTTTAAAAGATAATAAAATGGAAATTAATCGAATATCGATATTACTCTGCGTCATCCTTATGTGTACATACTGTCAACTAAGGAGAACTTTTTAAGAAACCTTAAGGAGTGTAAGTTTGTTTGAAATTTTGTACATTCTTCATCCAATATGTAGTATAAATACTGTCATCGCCTTTTTAATTTAAAGAACATCTTTAAACATTTATAATGGAGCGAAAGCAATTGAATTATGATGTTTCATAATAAACAGTACACTTAGCTTCATATCAAAATAATAAATTTCTTATGTCCCGATTGCGATACAACTTACAGAACTCACGTAAACAGATTTGTGTAAAAATATATTTATTCTACTATGAAACGTGGTCATTTGACAGTTGCATTACGATTTTCAACTCTAATTGTTCAATATACCTACATTAAAATATATAGATACATATTGCAGTTCTTTGAGCAATGCTTATGCGTCCGAAGCGTACCAACTTACACTGACAGCGTTTAAAGTCACTCAACAGGCAATGGAACTAGCTATGTTCGAGGTTTCTCTCAGTAATAAAATCAGAAATTATGACAGTCTATACGGCAGAACTGGTGGCCATTGGAGCATACGAGTACCCGAGTGAAGACCGCGTCTTGGCCTACTTGATGTACATACGACTTGCGAATCGTCGCTGCTGGAGGCTCAATGAGAAAAGCGATGGGCCGGGATATCTGGCGTTAAAATTGTAGGAGACCTATATCCAAAAGTGGACTGCGATAGTTGAAAGAGAGAAAGAGACAGAACTCAGTTACGCAATATGCGTGCCACTGTCAATGAAACTATAAATTATTTTTATTTTCATATTCTTTACTGTCACTTATTTCAACGTTCACGTAATGTTCACGTCAAAACCTTGTAACATTACCAGCATGTTATGCAATAACGCACCAGGTAATCAAATAGGCCCTACTTAGGACTGTTATCGCAGCCATGTATGTCATATGTTATCGAGAGCGAATGGCTGGAGTTGTTTGCATATTGTCCGTTATCTAGGTCGATAGGACTGACACGGACATTGGCTAAATTAATGGTTTTTATTTTTGTCTAATTTTCGCTCACGATTTAGGTTCTCTTAAATTTGGTCGGCTGCGACTTACAGACAGATTAATATTTTTTTATTATACTTAACTTTCAACTGACTAATACCATCGTTAGTACGTATTAGTTTAAGAATTTACCTACTCTAATGCTCTTTCAGGTGAAAATGTGTGCAACATCGAAACTATTACCACGGACGTTATGCATCTGAGGTGACGAAATAAGTAGTGCTTTGAAATACTTACATAGTTTACAAAATGCATTTAGGTATTTATGGATAAGGGAAATTTCATAAGCATAATAAGACGCTCTGAAAGTATAAAACAGATAAAAGATGTTATGTAAGTGAAATATATCTATTTCACTTTACACGAAAATATATTAAATGAAGTTGAACTGCCTCTAATAATAATGATATAAAAACTATTAAAATTTTACTATTATAGATGAGGCTTTTAGAATTGTATTGTCATTGTTTTGTATTGCATTATTATTGTATTTTATGCTGTCCATGTTTTCACACAATAACTACATATCGTTGTAAAATGAAACAATACTGAATTCATAATAATTATTCAGCCTATGTGGAATTTGATCATGCAAAGTAAATCTTCCGGAACCAACATACATTGGCATCGTAGTGGGTCGTCGTCGGGTGGGCAACCAAAAATATTGCCGCAATTTCCCCGAACACCACGCTAAGCTACTAGGTTCCGGCTACTATCTTAGGATGGTCGTTCCAGAAATGTCGCTGTCAGTCTCATTCTGCTGGAAACTCACCTTTACCAAAAGTAAATCATTTAAGCGGAAGAAATATAAGAGATTGAAAAATCTTCCTCACAGGTAAAAGTTATAACTTAAATACTAATCAGAAATCAGTAAGTTAAAGTGGCAGTGGGCACGGCACATAGTGCGTAGAATCGATGGCCGATGGGGCGAAAAGGTTCTCGAGTGGCGTTTGCGTAATGGGTAACGAAGCGTAGGCCGATCCCCAACCAGATGAACTTATGACCAGGTTAAGGTAGCAACATGGATGTCTACTGCTAGGGATCGGTCCGCGTGGAGATCATTATGAGAGACCTTCTTTCAGCAGTGGACATTGAAGGCTATGATGATGATGATGATTTAAGTGATAATTTATAAACGGCTTACTATCGTATAGTATTGTTAAGTGTCGGGCGCCATTACAGAGTCATGTTGACGCACTTCCGGGCGACCGCGTGACCGTCTCACTCGCTCCGCTGACGATAAACAAAGGGTCAAAGGAGCTTCCGTCCGAATACAATGTTTTTACCACCGTTTGTTAACATCTTAGTAATAATAATGTATTGAAGAAGTCTTCCATTATTCTCACGTTATGAATATACCATGATTAAGTAGGCGTACAGCTCAGACCACAAGTTAAAAATTAAAATGAAGACTTGAATTACAATATGTTGAAGAGATAATAGGAGATTTTCATCTTTGGGTTTCAAGCAAACCTCTTAATAAATCCTCTCGAATAGCTCTCGAGAATTTGAGGACCCACCTACAAGTACTGCCTGTATTTTTCATGTTAATTAATATTTATTTCCTTCGCTCTTAATCTATCCTAAGGTATACTCAAAATCCACTGCAGAATATTCTTATTTCTTTTAATTTATTAGAACTTAATTTCGAAAACTTAGTTAAATATTTTATTATTTTTTTTTACAGTTAAAATAAATGAATTTATTAGTTTCTATTAGGCACAGCAAGTGTTTAGTAATCCATATGTGGTCACTCACGTTTACTGCCAAGACTGTACCGCGTTTGATGCCACCTTTACATTATGCAATGCGCGACGCTGACAAACATATAGACATTACGCTTGCATGGCACTGGTGTAACCCTTTGCTGGATTGGCCCAATTTTGTGTATCGAATTTAAGGTTTTGTACAAATGAAGTACCCAATCAACTATCCGAACTTATAAACTCTGAATGCATTGCAAAGGCTCTTCATCTTCTTCTCATGGTAACACAAGAAGGACATAGAAATAGGACAAAGATACCCACACTGGTAACCTTATATTTGGTGAAACGTCTGCCCATGACATACGGAGTGTTGAAGGACAAGTAGTTTCTGACAACACTGCCCTGCGTCCATTACCTGAGGCAACAGCTGTTAGGTCCCAGTATTTTCTCTACCCACTGTGCCCTCTTCCCGAAACACAGATATGCCATTCCTATTTCATTGCAAAGAATACCTGCCTAAAAGATCTAGTAATGCCTATACATTGTTTGTGTATAATTGTGTAAACATTATTTACCTTGCCGGGCAGCACGCGAATATAAACAATTAATTGAACACGCGGGGTCGAGGACCTCTACAATGCTTGTTTTGTTATAATTGCTGAGGTATGCGCCGTCCTCAATACTCATTTACTACCTGTATTGCTGAATAATATGAAGTCTTTGGCGGATTAATTAAATGTGAACATTACAACTGTAGTTGCTGGTGGAAGCTGGATGAGAAAAGCGGGGATCCGAGATTACGTTTAACTTCTATTGACCTATAGTAGTATTATAACTTAAATTCTACAAAGAGTTCAAATCTAATGCTATCCTTTCTTAGAACTTTTGTTAATCTACATCTAGTCTCAATGCTACAACGCGGTCAGACTTGATATTATTTTATCGCTGAACTCTTTTAGACTCATTAAAATATTTAAACCAAATTAATGAGCAAGTTCAAACCTCGTGCACTTGTTTCTTTGACCTTTAGCGTGCTTATCTAGCGTGAATAGCTGACAAAAGGCTGCAATTTATTACTATCGATTTTTTAATCTAATGAATATCCCATTTATATATCAACAATAACCATAACGTAGCTGAACAAGAGCTCCCTAGATTGGATTGGTTTTTTTCAAGTTAAGTAAGTCTGACGAACTTGTATTTTGGAATCATCAAGGATATGACTCAATTAACATATCCTTTAGTAGTGACAATACAAGTACCAGTCACCCGTGTGTATGATGATATATGTGTTCTTGGAATGTACGTGGTTAAAACGTTTAAGCAACCTACAAGTTATCATACCACAGGATACGTGTAAAAATTCATGAACTGTCACGTGTATTGTTAGATACGAACATGTCATGTATCACACAGCACAAATTTCTAAATAAAGAAGTTTGTGCTTAATAGAGCTCACATGATATCTGGCGCAAAATGGGGGAGACCTATGTTCAGGGGTAAAGAGAGAGCTTACATGAAATTCTTCTAAATAAAGAAGCTAGTTACTACAACATTGCTGCAACAGCTTCGATATGTTATAATCTTGAATTCAAAAAGGATTTATTTGAACAATGACTCATTAAGTAGAATTCATCTAGATACAACATGGGGATATATATATCTCACAGGATCTGAGGGCATGATCGTGCCACCAAGACATGCCAACGAAGCACAATGGCACTATTTTATCATCATCATCATCGGTCAGTATGGCTGCGAAAACTTACCTTTTATCAATTTACCAATTTTTAAGTAAATATCCTCGGGTATGCAATAAATAATCAACTTCCTAAACAAAGTTTCAATGCATAGCTCTTACTTAATTTTAAGTATAATTGAAATCAAAATACACCGATCTCGGCACTGATACACTAATGAACATAAAATTGTAGGAGACATCCTGAAATGCTAAAAACTGAAATTTGGTTTATAAACCACGTTTAGTATTCAAGCAACAGTCAATCTCTCTATAAAAGATCTTCAGAAATAATCAGATTGTGAAATAAGCCTTCACATCCAAATCAATAGACGCCTTAAATATAGTGTAAGCGAGTAAACAATGAGCGGTTTCGTGACTTCGGCATTCTTTGCTTGCCACACTCGACGTCGTTATGAATAGAGACAATATCTTCGGTCCACTTTGATAGCGCCGCTCATGTCGCTGACTTAACCTTACCTAACAAAGGGATCAGCGATAATCTGTCTCGTGTCCATCAGGCCATCAGTCAGCGAACACATGAAAGCGGTCCCGTGAATGGACCGCGTTGAAAGCAGCCGCCTTTTTGACAAATGAGCGTCCATATTGTTATATCGGCTTCGTACTAAAACAGATCATGTGAGCGACCCCGTTGAGAATAAATTATGGACGGCGATCGACCGCGCGCTTTAATTTGTATATATCTTAGGAAAGATTGAACAAATACATTCATTAGAGCAACTTTATACATGCATAGATTAAAAGTACAGCAAATTAAGGTAGTTCAGTACTGATGTTTAGTATACGTTAGTTGAATGATGAATGCAAATGTTTATGAACCAACAAATCTGGTTTAATAAAAATCGTGAATCGATCAGATCGTGTTTCTGCTAAACTTGCGTTAAAGATATGGTTTATCCTTTGTTGTGCACATACTATGTCAATAATTTCCCAAATTTAAAAGTTTGTACTAAAATCTATTAATTAGAAACTAAATGCCTTTTAATGTTCCTGTACCTACACCGAGGTCTTCCAAAAGTTACTGAAGGCGTTGTCTTATCAAAGGTTCTCTGTAATTATAATTTGTTTTTTATATAATTATGAATTTCTTTGCCAGAATTAATCAAAGAAATTGGTTTAGTAATATTTTTTTATAATATTTTTTACATTGCTTGCATAAATAATGATATCTGAGACCTGTGTAAGTTTATACACTGTGCTACAGGCCTCAATCTATCGAGGACTTTCTGAACTGATTATTATCTTCTCTTTGTATTAAAACTCTGGATATGTTTTGATCTAAAGTCTACGTATAATATTTGTGATGGAATACAACATTTCGTATAATAATACTATTCGACCAGAGACCTTAGAAACGTTCATCGATGACCCGATATAATTGGTTCCAGCGTTGGTCGGCCGATACGTATCTCTCAACCCCATCACGAGTTTCATCGCGATCCCATACTTGGGTCGCCCACACCGATTATTCTGATGCCCATATCTAGAACAGGATTAGCCAGGATGCTGTTCAGCTGCCACTTAAGACGATCACGTGCAACATTGTATGATGTGTGAAATGTGTATCGAGACAGGTTCTTGTAACATTATGGCCAATTACCATATCCTAATGTACATTTGACGTTATTAGTTCTGATTGTGTTAACTTGCAGTAGTTATCATATTTTATTGAAGAAGTGGTATCGAGTCATCTTTATAGAATTAACTATAGAATACGAGATCTGTTTTAAGTCTATATCATATCATTAACTGATAATATCATTTACTGATAATAACTGGCATTTGAGGTCCAGTGTTAAACAATGGCCTTCCACAATAACTTTATTGTTTACTTTTGGTGATAAATAGCAAATGACAACGCTTGGAATATCTCGTCTTGTATTTTTGTTATTTTTTATAGCATTGAGTGCAAGGGCGGTCAGTGCGCTGATGTAGCGAAGTGGTGAGTAGGTAACACTTTCAGTGGAGTAATGGAGGAAACCTTAACTAGCCTAACTAAATAGTAATAAGTTTTTATAAACACTGCCCTGCTCGTGTTATCGTAATTGACAGATGTTTGATCCGATATTTTACTAGCTTGCTGTGAATGTTATCATCTAGAAGCCCCTTACTTTAATATCGGATTAACATAGATTTCTTAGCCATTATATAGCTGAACACTCATACAGAAGCAAAAATGTGTGTACTCATAATAACAAGGGGTCCATTAAACATAAATTCTGCGGATGATAGTAGAAGTAAATGTCTGAAGTATACTTCTTTTCGAATTATAAAGCAACAAGACTTATTATTGTAATTAATAAGTTTCGTTGCTTTATAATTAAGTGCTTTTTACTACTTTCCGAAAATTGTTAAACTGTTAATTGTAAGGTCTTTATATGCCTATGATGTTTATCAACATTATTATCAAAATTAATATAGGATTGTCTCAACGAATGGAGGTAATTTCTATCGAAGTTAGCTTGATCAGGTTTTTGGGTTGGCAACCTTAACCTTACTATTTTCGAATGTCTCGAATAGACAAAGGTGGTCCGAAATGGTATAATTTTTATGCGAAATCATTCTTAAATGCATAATGAATTTATTTATTGATTAGCCCTAAGTAGCAGGCTAATTAGCTGATAGCAATGATGTTAACAAGTCTTGTTTGTTGTTAATAACTGAGAAGCTGAATTAAGTACAAATATTTCCCGCATAAAATATGACGATCACGGAGGTGATTTTCTGTAAATTGTAATTAACAACCATGAAGTATATAACAATAAAATAGTGATAAAGGGTCATAATTGTAAGTGTCCGGTTATTTTCCACTGCTCATTTTATTTATTCATATATCCAGCATAAAAATTGAGGACAAGGGGAACGTCCCGCATTATACGCGTAGAAGGCGTAAAGTCCCATTTTATGACGTGGCAATGACTGACAAACAGACGTTGTTTTGTTTACTAATTTTTGACACCGATGGACTGCAATTTTTACAGTAGAACTTTTAATTCCGCACTTTATCATGCTTAATGAATGTGTGTTTTTGTTTGGCAGATGGTCAATTGGCACTCCTACCGTGAAAGTAAAAACACAGAATTTTTGTAACGAACGTATTCTTGTTATACTTTCTTTTCAACCATAAAATCGAGATCTTTCTTGACCTTTGCAGTAATTCAGTTGCAGTAAATCAGTTCTTAATTATAACGTGATTTCTCTATCAAGTATCAGAAGCCTATATGACAGAATTATATGTAATTCCATTGCCGTACCTACATGTCAGGACCATTCGAAATGGTAACTGTCACGCCACATGTGTCCCAGATAGTGAGGTCCCTAATGCAAGGCCAATATAGATGCAGACAGTCACCGTATCAAACTTGTTTATTTTCTGTGTCATGGAGAGCAAACTCATTTATTAATTAAATCTCGAAATAACTTCAATCATTTAACATTATCGAGTAACCTTTGAAATGGTCATAGCGATTACATTAATTGAGGAAAAATATATTTTATCGAGTGTTTGGTTTAAAAACATGATTGCCCCAATACACATCTACGCACTTCGTTAGTGAATCTAGAATATCTTTTATTCGGGATGGTCCAAGTAAAAGTTCAAATTGACAATTATCTTATCTTTTGTAATTTACAATCTTGCGGAATATTAGAAATAAGATGACGGTTTAACGTGCCCATCAAATTATTTTACGGATAGCTACAACCTATACCTACAAATATAGAGCGTCGGTTGGCTCATTTCGGATTCGCGAATATTTAATTGTTCGTTTATCCAACGCGCTTACGGTGAAAGAAAACATCGTGAGGAATCCTGCGCACGCCCTAAAGAAATTCAAAGTTTGTGAAGCCGGCTAATCCGCATTGGGCCCGCGTGAATGACTGAGGCCTACACTCTACTTGCTCGTATATGGGTAGGCTCGTGCCCCTCGGTGGTGACGTATAATGAGCTGATGATACCCACAATATTCTTACTTAATCCTTAAACCGGAAACACGAAGTGACGTTCAATATGCGGTCATCTCATGGTATTCTAACCCTCCGATAACGTAGCGATCCAAATTCAACGTTCAGACAACTAGGCCCCGGAGGCACTCTTTAACGTGCAATGTGTAAGCATTATAGTATACTACCTACTGCCGTCCTCTAGCTAAAGCGCCGCTAACTGACGAGCACAATATTACGATATAAAATTGAAAAACCCTGTTTAACGGAAAATAACTTCGGAGAAGGCATCTCTTATATTGCTTTTATCACTTTTAGATATTATAAGGGATTTATTATATCTTTACCAACTGACGTTTTGACATTTAATCATCTTTAATAACAATAAGACAAATCTTTAATAAAAGCAAACTTTAATGACACAGACAAAAAACTGGCCGAATTATAAGACACTTTTGTTGACAGCGAGATTCCGTCCGTATTTTTTATACTTTCATGGGTATAGGATATATGTAATAATGTGATCGATATGTATATCGTATACCTACGATAAAAATATAACTAAATACTATCTAGTGGGCGATTGATCGTTGCATAGTCAAGACCTTGTCCTCAAGAGCTAGGCGAGCCGGACCTTGCGGATTCTCGAGCGCCATTTAACAACTTAGCACATCTAAATAACTGGCCAGCTGACTACACTGGTTTGGAATTCGATTATTCTGAATCGATTTACTGTCAATGTGAACAAATCTACCTTAATAATACGAATGCTGTAATTACTCGACAATAATAAAAATGGACAATGACACAAGTACACTCAGGGTAGGATAAAAAACTAAAGAAGTTTTTTCAAGTGTGTCGCATCTAACCATAGATCCGAAAAGCGAAAGACTGCAGCATTGGCGGGGGATGGTTACTTTACCAGATCCAACCCCTGTATACTGTCCAATTAAGGCCGTCATAATTAACTTTTAAGCTCAAACTTGAGGAGTTTCAAACAGATATATCCAATGCTGACGTGAACTCATAACATCACATTAGTGCTGTTTAATATTTGGCAGAATGCGCCACCTACAAGTTAAGTAAGATCCCATATTTTGTTTGCTGGGATTTCATTACATGGTCTTATATGACGTATGCATTCATTTCAACAAGTCAAACAAGTGTCTATGAAAACCTTTTATACTCGTAGTAGACACTTTTTAAGTTTTAAATTTGTGTTTTTTCCTTCGACAAACAAAACGGAAATTCCTTTCTTTTCAGTTTTCGTTGCAGTAAGAAGAAAATATACAACGTATCTAATGGGTTTGCTCTAAATTGAGGACAGTGCAAGTACAAAGATACTCAAGAATCGTGATGTCCTCTGTCGAATGACATTGGTGGTAGATGAGTACCTTGGTAGTGTGTACATATATGCACAATACTGCATTATGTGTGAAGACAATGGCGCATTCAACTCACTGCGCAGCAAACATGCTTTTATCAGTTAAACACCCCATTATTTCTTTATTTGTTTTATGATTGTGACATTTCTGGTAATGAAATTCTTAATTACGCTGTGCAAAACAATATTTGTGAAAAAAATATCAAAAGTTTTACTTAGCAGTGGGTAAAAAGTTAGTTACGAGTACATTCGCACCTATAATAATATAAAAAAATAAGGAGATATCAAAGTAATATTCAACAAAGTACGAGGAGACTTTAATATATTTCTTATTTTTTTCCTTTTATTCGAGACATCTAAATCTGGAACATCTATTTGGATTCTAGTCAATGTTTACAAATTCCTAAAAACGAATCCGTCGCTGTAATAAATTCAACAGACTTTTATTACTTCAGCAGCCATTTCGTTTTTTGGTGTAAAGAACTCTTCAATCCCTTGTGAAGTTCCGTGTAAATTAATTGAGGATTTTAAAACCTGTTACCGATTCTGTTTTAAAAGTTTTCACTAGCATGCTTAAATCGTTAGCACGCGCTCGCTTTATATTATGTTATTTTTGTCTTAATTTATACAAACCACCTGCTAAGGTGAGCACACTTAAGTGGTGGGCAGCACACATGTCGTACTAAATTTAGTTAATGGTTTCCTCTTAATCTATCTTAAACACCGCTCTATGCCGCTAAACATACGCTGCAGTATAATAATTACCATACATTAATAGGCCTAAATTACTTTAACGATTTGCGAACGATCGGAAAGAAACGATTATTCTGATTGCCTATCCTCAGTTAGTTGACTTCGTCATATATATTGAGCAGAAATAGAGAAATTATGGTAGAGTAGGGTAATTATACATTATTGCATAGATAACTTTTCACAAATCGTCTAGCCAGAAAGCGCTAAGCGCGTCCTTAACAAAAGTAATTTTACTGAGTAAAATCTGGTTCGAAACTCAGTAGCAAGAAACCCTTTTAATAAATATGTGTTTAGGATCTCATAGTGCCTAGTTTACATTGTACTTCGAACTCAATAACCATTTTTCCGTAAGTTTGGCAAACAATAAAATACTTTATTACATGATAAAAACAATGTTTTCTTTTTAATATAGATAGGGTGTAGGTAGGTACGGGGAGCATGTAAGTTTTGATTAGGTCTTACTCGTACTATCAGTACCTACAATGCTGGCACAATAAAGAACAATATTTAAGTTTGTTGTACACAATACAATACTCAGGAGAGAAGAGATACCATCTCCAAAAAGGGACCGCAGTACAGTTGGTAACTTGTGACGTAAATATGGTGTCAAATTATCCAATAAATTCCCTGCCCGCATCATGATGATGATGATACTCTTATACAGCCATAATAAAAGTGTCATCATCATCATTGTAGCCTCATATGTCCACTGCTGAACAAAGGCCACCACTAATGAGTTCCACGTAGGTTCCCTAAGGATTTTCCTAGCAGTTGACACTTAAAATCATAGCCAGAAAGAAATAGTTCAGAATCAGGTATTGACGAAGAAATCGATATAAATACAGCGTTAATGCTTTATGTATTAAGAAGTCAAACTTGAGTATTTCCCTTAAATAAATGTTCCCGCTTAGAGCACTAGGCATATAATCGTCTGGGAGACTTCTTTGTTAGTGCATATCGATCGCTCGTTTTACGATGCGGACTTTGTAACGGCTATGATTTATCTGTCTGGCTTGTAATGCTCTATAAGAGGATTTTTTGAAATAGACCAGAGCTAGATATTTTTGCTATTAGTTGAATATCATATCGTTAGCTTTACAGAGCCTCTTTAAAGGTTTCTGTCGAGGAGCAACAAGATCTGGTAAGTGTGCTTGTGTGAAATCTATTATATACATTCGAGTAATATCTATAGAAGTAAATTTTTAAAAACTCAAAAATATATTATATATGTGGTATTTGGATCGGTATAAAAGAAGTTGAACTTTCGAACATTTTACATGTTTACCAGATACGCGAAATCCGTCCCGTTGTTTCAGCGTGATAGACAAATATTATTAATAATTTATTACTACTATTATATTTGCTTCTTTTAAAACATTACCAGGATTCATAATAACTTATAATATAACGTGCAGCGACTTGCTCGAACACATTATAGTAAAAATGGTTGATTGATTGATAGATTTAAATTATATCATGGTCCATGTTAAAGTGTAGCAAACTTATATTAACATTGCGTTTGTATTGGTGAAACGGTTGAGACATCGGCTACTACACAAGGTTTCGGGTTCGATCCCGGGCTGTACAAATATTGTGCATGAACATGTCTATTTGTATTTGTGTGGGTGTGTTTTTATGAATAATTTATGTATTTACAAAAAAAAAACATATAATATTTAATGTAACATGTTACCTATAGGTCGTATTAGGTAGGTACTGTCATAACAGCTGTGAGCGCTATCAGTTAACGCCGTTTATCACTAAATACTCAGCGTTTGCCTTGATATGCAAATGTACTTTCATACTGTCCCCATTAACTTTATCCTTAAGTATAAAGATAATTCAGAAAACCATAATATAGTTCTACAATAAATGTATTTTGGCACTGGTGTTGTACAAAAATACTTTATATGTAATGAAATTTGCTAGCGTCAAGGAAACCGCCTGATGGTAAGTGGTGACTGTAATCTATATAAAACTCTATTGATTCCTAAGTGAGATGTCAGTGCCGCCTGTAGAAAGACACAAAGTATAAGTTTAATATTCTATCTTTGTATATATACTAGCTGTTCCCCGCGGTATTACCCGCGTTATAAGATATTCTCCCGCTGTAAAACATAACCTAAAATCGCTTTGTTAACTCATGCGACGCGCGGCCGCCGAGCGATAAATCATTGTTTTGAAAATAAAAAGTTTTGTCTTAAATAAAAGAGCCTTTCTTTTTTCTTATGACATCAGCTTTCTGCCAAAATAAGTCCCGTCCAATTCCACCCAGCCGTTTCAGAGATAACCCGAACAGAACCAACTCAACTTAGGCACTCATGTTTGTTTCCCATCCAATATTTCCAATATTTGCTGTGTGGGAAAGCTTTCCCGGTTTTCCCGGTCGTCTGTTTGCTGTACGATATGCTATATTCATTTTGTGCAATGGTTTAGATGTCGGCTACTACACTGAGGGTTCCAGATTCAATCCCCGAGCAGCATGAACATGTCTGTTTGTATTGGTCTGTGTGAATGTCAGTGGATATTTTTTATTTATTTTCTGCAGTAGTCATTTGAGGCTGGTTTGTAGATTGATTGAAGTATGTGAGCAAGAAAAAAATTGATAATTTATGTTTTATACATATTTGTCGCATGTTCCCTTTTATTTTACGCATATTACGATAATTTATATCACATTTCTCAACTACTGAAATGGGTCGAAACAGGTAAATATATTATAAGAGTTTCGCCTCACTTTAAACAATCAGATGTGATAATTGCAATCTAATTGCACACTATTATTTCGCAGTGACGTAATCCTACACTTAATTCAATTGGTATGGAAAACACGAAGTTTTCCGCCAACACCCATCGCCCACTCGACTTAAACGACCTTGCACGTGAATTCACTAAAAAACAAATCACTAACGTCGCAATAAACATCATAACATATAAACAGGTATTCAATAATAGTATTGACATATAGTTTAAGCAGCTGTCCAATCAAAACTGCTTTAATAAGTACCCATTGTTTTCTATACTCGACTTGTTGTTATACGTTATCAACCCGAAATAAGTGAATAATGATGAGAATTGACACTGGTTTGGAAGCAGATGATACCTTTTGTAATAATACTACGTAAGCATATTGTGTAATATAATTTAAAAAAGGATAAAAATAAGGGCGTCAATAGTAAAATTATATATTTAACAAGGAGAGCGGACTTCAGGAACGAAAGCCACTCTGTAATTAGCATATCTAGAATTAATTTTATGTCTATGAATGAAGGTACTACATGGCTACTTGGTTCATAATCCAGAACATATTTAAACAGAACCAGAATAAACTTTTAAAATGAGATCTTTCAGTGAATTCGGTGAAGCGTCGGTAGCTTAATAGTGTGGACTCTTACCCTCCTACCCGGACGGCTGAGGATCAAACCCCGTCACGTACCAATGTGTTTTCGAATTTTCAAAAATATATGTACATTATCCGACGCTCTTACGTTGAATTTGATTGTGAGCAAACCTGCGCACGCCTGCGAAGAGATTCAAAGGTAGTGGGTGAAGTCCAACTGGGCCCGCGTGGACGACTAAGGCCTAATACACCCTATAAGGGTAGGCTCGTGCCCCTCGGTGGGGACGTTCACTGAGCTGATGATGATTAAGTGAATTCGTTTTACGTTTCCAACAGTTAATGCATACAATTTGATAAATTAACAACGAGGCATAATTAATGAGCGACAAGACCAGAACTAGACCAGAAGCGGAACCATCAAACTTATCACCTCTCTTTTGACACAATGTTTGTTTTTGCTATGCAATTAAAATATCATTCAATTATCACATGAGAAATCTGTTAATATTAAAATAAAAATTGTATGCAACAGCCATTAAATAAGTAGAAATGTTGACATCAGTATTGGAAACCTGTCTAACGCGTATAAATAGTCGATGACGAACAGATGCTGCAGATTATCTTAAAGGAGTGTCACTCAATGTCCGACGCCAAGTTTTATCTCATATCATCTATTTTATCATATCTGATATTGGCAGGCTTCTGTACCTATGTAGGTTTCTCTGCAATCATTGAAAATAACGAATATGTGTTCCAAGAGAAATCATGCATTAGGGTGTTAAGAAAAAAATGATATGTAAATTATAAATTCGGCTGAAAATGTACAATTGATTTGTAAAATATTGCCCGGCCCGTTTTTGTTTGCCTAGTTTTTGTTAAACTGTGAAGTTTATGCACTATTTTTAGACAAGACTATTTTTTCAATTGAACTATTTAATCAATTTCTGAAAAACCTGTAGATTACAGTGCTATAATACTGGCCATACCATTAGTTATCTAGTGAAATAATTTAACTTTCTGATGAAGTGGCAAAAACTGCGGGTCCCATAATTAGTCGGCTCTAATTTTTAAGGAACGTTCCCCATTTCATAAAAATTAGAACCCTCAATTTTCAACTAAGAACCCTTAAGTGCAGTACGTTGGTGATCTGGGGGCATGGTAGTGCCCCCGCAAAGACGAGGCGCAAGGGCAGATTTACCTACCTTTCCTCGAAATGTTACGTCGTATTTTTGAACACTCATATAGTTAGTTTCCGATGTACCAAATAGTTCATATTTTCAGGATATGGGCGATAATAAAATAATGGAACTTACAAACTCTTAACAGAATAGACCTAATATTTTAGATTTTATTGATATCTAAAATACGCCCATTTCGATCTGATGATCATAAAAATATTTGGCTACTTTCTGAAGTCCTAGAAAGATGAAATTAGGTAACCAACAAAAAAATCATAAACTTTTAACGTTCACCCTCTATCCCCAAAAATGGGTGGGTGGGTTTACACGGGACAGTCCTAAAATACCTAAATAAAAAGAACCTATTCATAAGTACATAAGAAAAAAAACACTATACAAGCTACCTACCTAGCAACTTACAAAAAGAACTGAAAACCTACCATAAATATTTCATGTAAAATGTTACCAAGACGACCACAAAAGGTTTGCCCTGTGAAAAAGATATTAGATCTCATGTAGCACCAAGCTTCTGAATCTACACGGCTTAACTCTATCGACCCTCACTTTAACAAGTTCGATTATTATTAGTACCAAACTATGTATGACATGGTTGTTTCGTTTTTTACTTCAGATCAAAAATAATCATTCTCCAATGTAGATTCAGGACTCCATTTAGATTTTCTCGGAATTTTCACGTATTTTTTTATAATACTTGACATCTGGAAACATAACTTTGATAAACCGCGTTTTTTAAAAGTCTTCTTTATTACGGTGTCAGAAATTAAAAAAAAATCTTTAGAATCCAGTATTTTAGGGTTGTTTATGAGGTTTACGAAGATCTATATTGAATTTGAAAATAATATAAGGCACCCTAAGTTTCGATCAATGTTGCCTTGTCTTTAACATTTTCAAATACAGCTTCTTTGATTTTAGTAAACTCAGTGTAGTTTTTTACATGCATTTCATAGGCAATATCATCAATAAAATTAAACATCAAACGGCGCTTCATCGTTTCGGCTATTAGTTTCAAGTTTTATTGCCCAATGCGTGTTTGTGCTGCAACGGTTGTTTCAATTAAGATTCATGTTCATTGAACATGAGTCAGATAATATCTCACTCATTGAGAGATGCCGTCATGGAATAGGGCCGGTGCACGTTGAGGAGCCGCCGAGCTATTTGATGCAAATGAAAATAACAACTACATGTGGTTATTTCATTATACTAATGCCTTACGTCCGGCGAAACCCGTGTCCACTTCGCGTGCCAACGCATGTATATTGTAAAGCTATAGACTCTTTATACCACTAATCGAGTCGCATTTACAACAGTCGCACCTCGCAATTATCTGGTTACCACTGTTAATTAACGCTTTCAATTCCGGCTCAGCATCCCTGTTAGCAATTGGCTAGTTTACAGACGTTGAAATTACAGAGCAAGTTAGATAATTTTATTGTTCTACACTTTTTTCTACTTGATAACTTATTTCTTCAGCTGTTGTTTTTTTATTTTATAATTACTTACTCATCATGATTAGCCTCTATCATCCCAGTGCAGGGAATTGATACACACTCCCTTAGGTAAATGAGTAGGTAGTGTTACATTAAAATGTCCTGACAATTTTAATGTAACACTATTTGTAGCTCACTACACTACACTACTACTTGTAGCTCAGGACCTGAAAATCTATCTGGATTAACAAAATGAATGTACACCTATGCACAAAAAATATACAACTCGATAAGTGAGGTCAATTGTCAGGAACCAAAGAAAAAATACCCTACCATATACATAAAAACAAAATTTAGCAGTTTAACTCTTGTTGATAATACGAAGGACCTCTTTGGATAACTGCTATCATTTACAACCAATTAGCTATCAAGGTTATAAGATAACCGTGTCCTTACTTAATCATGATCGGGCACCTACGATAAAACCCTGATTTCAGAGTTGTAACTTGACATGGGCCCTAATACCAAATTATACTCATTTAAACCAACGAAGATTTGATAATATAATTTATTTTCCAGCAAGGGTTATTCCTCCATCCAAACAAAGCAACTGAGTCAGCATTCGCTGCGTAAATATTTTTATTTCGACCGCGTTCTGCCTCTTTGTTTTGCAAATGACTTGCTTCCAAGTGTTTACACTGAAGAAGTGTTTTGAGCAGACCCATGTGCTCCTTAGCTTTGACAAGCTGCATATCATTGTCCGTTCAGTGCAACGCATACCTTAACACTGAGCAATGCACGTCAGCGCGTCCTAAAAACAAACTACAAGTATTTTCGCACGATTTATGACTAAAATCTGATTGTGGAATTATAATTAATCAAAGACAAATAGGTTTCATAAGCGTTCATCTAACAAAAAGCAGCATTCCTGCAGGGCTATTAACCATAGGGCTTGGTTAAGTGAGATCGTAGCATTGTCTCAAGTAGTTTCTGTTCAGTTTTTGTGCGCGTCCACTGATGCATAACGATGTAATTTAAATCAATTAAAGTAAACATCAAAGGCAAGTGACTGGTCAATTTAGTAAAAAAAATGGATTTTATATTCTTACTGTTAATTAATAAAAGAAAGTAGTTTATAATTACAATGAAATTAAATTTCATTAGATTTTTTAAAATAACCTTCGGACGAAGTAAAAACTTCAAATTTGAAATGAATTATTTTTAAGAAGACGAATATGTAGCCGCATAGGTGTTTTTGTGGCTCTATAGAATTTAAATTACTAACGCAGACTTATCCCTTTCTGTGCACTGAGCATTAAAATTCAGAATATAAATTGCATGAGCACGCTCGACCTTTTGTCCGCAGTGCTTGCGTTTAAGCAAGTTCGAGTGCCTACCTACCTACCTATTCAACCTTCGCAGTCCACTGCTGGACATAGGTCTCCCCCATTTCGCGCCAATATCCCGGTCCTCCGCTTTCCTCATCCAGCCTCACCACCGACCTTTCGCAAGTCGTCGGTCCATCGGGCCGGAGGGCTCCTACGCTACGCTTGCCGAGACGCGGTCCACTCCAGAACTCGTCTGCTCCAACGGCCATCGGTTCTGCGACATACGTGACCAGCCCACTCCACTTCAACTTGCTGATCCGGCGGCTATGTCGGTAACTTTAGTTCTCTTACGGATTAAATCATTTCTGATCTTATCCCTAAGAGAGACCCGAGCAATAGCTCCTTCATTGCGCGTGAGTGACTTGAACTTGTGAACCAATCCGCAGTCAGTGTCCATGTCTCCAGCTGCGTATGTAAGTAGGGTAGGACGCATTGCTCAAAGATTTGTCTTTAAGCATTGCGGAAGTTCGACGTGGAAGACCTGACGTAAGTTCGAGGCGTGTGTGCTTTATTTGCAGAGAGCAAACCCTTTTAATCCCTATGCCGATTTTCAAAACTATGTTCTAGTATGCGCATTTTTACTCTTAACATAACGGTATCCAGTACGTTATCTCGGTCAACACAAGATACTGTAGATTCGTTACAGGTAAAAAGCAAGTGTTAATAACAGACCAAATATTATTAAGGGTATTTTAATCTTTATTATTTCTATAAGGTTAAAGCTAATCTGGTTGAATATTTGTAAATTGTCTGGTTACTTATTAAAATAAATAAGATAACTTTTAATTTTGCATGTTTTGTTTTACGAAAAATGACAAGACTGATTATGCACAAATTACTATTAAAAAACCCGAATGACGATATTTGGCGTAATTCGCTCACGATTCTGAGATAGATACCTAAATGAAATAAGTATTTGTGGATACAAGACCACTCGGGGATGACGAACAAGTGTTTACCACCCGGGAGAGTAGAAATAAAGCATAATGCACGCCGGGTTATCATGGCAAATGTTACTCAGCGGTCAACGTTCCAATCAGTTTCGCTAACAATGCAGTTTCTCGATAACACTATGAAGTCACTCTGACTATCGACTTGTAAAGGCACGGTATCGAAGGAAATTTAATTGTTAGATAAAATCGCTGATTACTTCCATTACTTGGAACGTTTCTATTGATAAAGAAAATGATGACGGAACTTTCAAAGTAATGTTGAACTAGACATTTCTGCGAATTTCTACATTTTCCTTGTAACAGTAACATAACCAAGGTAATAAATAAAACAAAATTATAGTGATGTATGGGCATAAGCATGTGTCACGGGCCCTCGTCCTAATGCATGAGATGGGAATAAATAAATTGGTCCCATTTGCACATTAAAACTGTCTCGTTCAGCTTTATCTGATAAAAATCTAGTCTATTGTCCTCGTTATGAAAAATAAAAATAAATATAAATATGTTACTTCTACGTATTTCACGTCAAATAATACATTCATATTTATTTGTAATTTAAAGCATCTTTTTAATTGTATTAAGAAATATTATTTGTTTTTCTTTTATTAAATTTAATACCTTTGTTATTGATTAATAAGTACTATTTTTTAAGATGTGAGAAAATGACAGATGACTACGCATATGTAGTGCTTTATACCTATGCTTATCTAACTTAACTACGAGGTTATGGAAAACGTCTTTAGAACTCTGTTCTTGTTACTTTAATTGGAAATTATTATTGAAGTTTGAAAATATTGCTATTTATTTTGTAAAAATATATTTAAATAAAATTATAAAAATAATAGATGTAGTTAGTCCGTGGTTTGTTCCAGAAATCGTGCTGAGTGTTATCTAGCGCAGTCACGAAAAATTGAGCAATGGTGTTAACAATACAGTATTCTTGTAACGTATCCTCACTAGAAATGATAACTAGGACAGAGAGCTACCTATGCATGTGAAGAAAAACGTTCTCGTTCAATATGAAAAAATTTATAATACATTTATTTTAATCTTATTTCTTTGATAATTTCGATACTTGGGACTTTGCTTTTATAAAGTTTAACATTTTCTTCTTTTCGCAAGTCGTGGCTTTGATATCCTCATAAGACAAACGTTACGTGTGTTAAACATTTGTGGTTTTATTTTATGCATTTATTAACAACTGAAAAATACTTTTGTCGGTTAATTAGTATGCAAAATACAAGATTTAATAGCTTGACGTAGTCTTGATATGGTGGACGAATGAGTGTTTGTTTGATATTTATATCAGCATGACCAACCGATTCGTGAATTAAAGATTTTTGATGTATTCGATAATAAAAATTATTACTTGAGTACACCTTAAATGATCGTTAATTTAACCTTCGTGTTGCGTTATTTATATATTAGACTATTTAAGATAGATGAAATATAAATAATCAATATTAAATATAACAATGCAAACTCTCAGTTTGAATTGGTTTTATTATAATGTTGTTTACTTTTTGCGATGGCATCGAGAACGGCTCTTGATGGATTGATGAAAGCATCTTTGAAATGGACGGATGACTCAACCGATTCTAACGCAGCACGAATAGTAATCTATTCGAGACTGCATAGGTCCACAGCCTCATAGTAACTACTCTACTGTTTGTTTACTCTTGCTAAATCTGTACAGAACGATTGGCCGCATTTGATCACGCGCCACACAATTTCAACCCGTTACTATTTAACACGATGCGTAAACACTGTTATGGTTATGGCTTCGGCTATTTCCTGTGAATATCGCATGATGGGTACACAGAACCGCGGGGAAAAGCCTAAGGTGATTTGCTTTATGTATGCTGATTTAAAATCAGCTTGATGGTTTATGGTTGGCGCGATGGTAAAATATTTGATCGTGAGACCGTTACATGGCGGTTGTGGGACGCCATTCTACTCGAGCAGCCTATCGGCGGCACCTTTGTGCATTGACCCTTACAAGGCTTCGAGCGCCAAAGACCTGCTCACTTGTACCTGGTAATAAATTGTATCTATTTGCTTTGCGATCTTGTAGGCGAACGTTGGAAGTCTTGGCAGCGGAGGCGTTTGTCGTAACTACTCCAATGAGTCACCTTCTTAGAATATAGCATTAGGAATCAAAGTACAATTTTGTGAACTTAGATTGCTTGCTAGCTTATCGATGCGTTGAATGGGTTTGATTCTATTTAATATTGATAGCTGAAGGTGTGAAGTGTTCGGTGCAATGCACCTAAACACGTCATAATATCGATGCGTAGTCAGCATTGGCCGCGCATCGATCGCATCATAATTTTAATCATACATTAATTAAGTGTTAGTGTACTTTGAGACCATAGCGACCGGGCACACTCAAACCTAACTTTTAACTATTATCATTTTTGTGGTTTTGGTGTAAATTATACTTTTTTAACTTTCTTTCGGACTTTCTAATTCACCCGCAATCCCGCACTCTTACAGAAGGCACTTCAAATTACACTGAATAACTTTGAACGTTTAATATCCTCAAATTATTGTATTACTTATTTATATCTTAATTATAGCACCCTTGGTGTTCTAATATAACCTATAAGTATTTACTTCACACGTTAGAAGAACAGCACAACTGTAACACAACTTTTGACGATGTAAATACTACACTTTCTCAGGTATCACATTGCTTTACGACCAATAATTTACTTCTTAACTCTAAGAAAACTAAATGTATTAACTTCACAATGCTAATGTAAGGCAGTAGATACTATCATCACTTTGGATGAAGGACCCATGGAAGTAATAAATTCAACCATTTTCCTGGTATAAAATTAGACGCAAAATTGCAGTGGGGTCCGCATATTGCGGCTTTGGCAAGCCTTAGTTCCGCTGCATATGCTGTAAGGAAGATAAGAAGTCTCACTGATATTGAGACTGCAAGACTTGTGTATTGTAGCTATTTTCACAGCGTGATGTCTTATGGTCTACTTTTGTGGGGGTCTGCTGCTGATCTACAAACAATTTTTGTATTGCAGAAAAGAGCCATCCGAATTATTTAAACAAATAAATATTTTAACATTACCATCTCAGTACATTCTAGACTGCGTCATCTATGTACACAAAAATTTACATGTATTTTTAAAAAAGTCATATAATCATAGTTGAACACTAGGAACAAACACAAACTTGCCGTTCCAAATCTTAGATTGCATAAGGTCGGGAACTCATTTGTGGGATTAAGCATTAAAATATTTAATAAGCTACCACAAAATGTAATTGATTTACCCCTGCATAAGTTTAAGTCTCATGTAAAGTCGATTTTAATAATAAAGCTTACTATAGTATTGAAGATTATATAAATGATAAAACTCATGGACATGTTGATCTCCACGCCTGCACTACTTTTTTTTTTTGTTATCATCTATTTAAATTTATATAATACTTAACTGCTTAATAGTACTTGTGTAGATTTCTATATTTTAACCAATACTTAATAATATAAAATTGTAAATATAATTTGCTTTATATAATTATTTTGATTACAAATGATTCTGTATTCAACACTTTTTTTTTTAAAGAGTAACTACTGAGTTTCTTGCTGGTTTCTTCTCAGAGGAAAACTACCTCCCGAACCAGTGGTAGCTTCATTTGACTTTCATAAGTGTTCTTTAAGGACCTAAACTGAATAAACACTTTTCATTTCATTTCAATGCACGTTGTATAACGCTTGTCTTCATTTGTTTAAGTAACATAGAAATTGGCAAGAATGTGAATCGTAATTTGTTTGGTCTAAGGAACAGGAGCCGACGGAGAACATTTTAGAAACGTATAAAAAAGTAAACGGGTAAATAAATATGTAATATACAATGTTTTGGTGATATATTATGATACTATCAGATGGCGCTCCTTAAGGAAATTCTCTTGAATTAATTGTATACAACGGAAATAACTTTTCCGCTTGCTATTTCTCTGGAATGGAACAAGATCACATGTGAAATTAACACCCGTGTTTATATGACAGGCGACACCGCTACTGTTGGGAACATTGCCTAAGTGGCCATTAGGAGTAATTTGGTGTTGGTCACAAGTGGCAGCTATCTGGGCACTTGTCGCGTGACGCGCAACATTCCTGCGCGAGTGTCCTCGCCTTAATGGTGGCTGTAGCATGCGCCTGCGCAGGGCTGACGGATGCCTCGCCAAATGCGGCTAAACCACAACCACACACACTTCAAACTTTGAATAATAAAAACGTGCCTTTGCAGCAACTCACAAATTACCTCGTAAACGTTTAACTTATTAAAATGCTGCTTACAGATTAGTCAGTCCTCTGAACATAGATCCCCTTACAAAGTGTCAATAATCGCAGCTCATATCTGTTCCTAATAGCAATTGGCCGAATCGTTATAGCTGAAAAGACAACATCCATGTGGAAATATTGTAGGAAATGTAGTACTAACCTTTTTATTTTTGTTATTACTTTTATTCAATTTTACAATATGTATTTACATTATTATTTTCATTATTTTCACTTCAATATCACTATGCATTGTAACTCTCGATTCTTTCAGCCGCAATACTTCGGTCCGGGAAAACTTATATGAACCGGACCCATTGCATTAGATGCCATATCATTTTTCCTTCATTCTCCATCCAATCTTTTATATTTTTCACCCTTTTTAGAGATTTAAATCGCCTTTTTCATTTATTTGACATGTTTGTTTATATCTATGACGTTTCCCCTAGCAACGTTCAATTTACTCTTAAATTCCCTATTTTAGCTATATGACCTACGTTAAAATCTAATTTATTTCGAAATTAAATAGAAATGATTTGAAATTTGACGGTTGTCAAAGGCTGATATAAATAGAGGCCTTTGGCTGCTGTAGAGGCTTTTCGATTCATTCTTTTACCAGTTTCTTTTGGATTATTTTACGAGTCTATTCTTTGTGGAGAATCATAATATACCAAACTCTCATTTACATTCCACAAATCGCTGCTGCCGCTGCTGCTGCCGAGGCTGTTACGTGAGAAGCCAAACTATTGGAGCTTCGGGTGTCCTATCGCCGGAGCTGACGCGCACCAGGTGCCAGTGAATCCCTGGAAGCGCCCTAATACTACGCGGCCTGTGGAATCAAGCCCTCCACAGCGCCTCAAGCTCACTGCCCGTGCCATCGTGCTCATCCCTGCAGTTTCCTTGTGCATCCTAAGCTGTAGAAGACGAACAAGGAAGATTCAAGCTACCACACTATACACCATCATACATACCTCTCACTTTACACCTCCACTCATTCCCATCCACGTTTAGTTAATTTGTATTAGGTCTTTTATTATATTAAATTCCATATTCCTCTATTATTGGTCTTCTCATTTGTCGCTTCACGACAAATTGGCGCCCAACTTCAAATTCTTAGAACCCACACATCTCATTCACTTCATTTTGTTACATTTATCTCCCCTAGAATCATACTTTTATATCTCCCCGTATTATTATATTCTTTTAGATACATGTACATATTCTTGTAAGTATAACTATTTATAATATTCTATATTTGTAATTCTACTTTTACTTATTATCTTAGTTACTATCTATATTCTTAATTCTATTTTTACTTAATTTTTTCTAAATTCCAAAACAATACTTTATCTAGTATTTTCATTATCATCTTCTCTTTGGCATTCTTTTTGGCCCATACATTTATTTATTTACTACCACATTCATATATTTTACTTTAATACATTTGTATTCATTCACACTAGATTCATAATTCCATTCCTTACTTAGTACTACTTTTCCTACCTTCTAAATTATTTTTTTTATTGATTTTTATGTTCTTAAGGGACCACTATTGCCTTCTTCTTTTTTTAACAAGGGACTACTATTGCCCTTGTTCTCTACTATTGTCTTGTAAGGCCTTCTACTACTACTACCACTACTTCTACTATGGCCTTACTTAGACTCCTTCGGCACTGCCATGTGCTGTCCTATTTTCTTTTGAGCGGTTGGCAACTCGTTAAATAAGCCTAGGCTGGAGCGGCTGATCACTCCTTAAATAAGCCCTGATTACATTTTTTTTTCCACTCGTGGAGCGGATGACAACTCCCTCATAAATAAGCCTATTGTTATTTTGGAACCTCCTTCTAGAGTGGCAGTCATAGAATGTGAACTCCACCCTTATGGTATGAATGATAGCATGAGTGAAGAAGTTTGAATCAATGTAAGGTTGTATGGATGTGTGAAGCAGTGTTCCCTGGTTACTATTCGGACTTCTCTTATAAAAATTTTCTCTAGTCGAAAATTTTTCTGGGGTTTTGGGGGAAATGTAGGAAATGTAGTACTAACCTTTTCATTTTTGTTATTTACTTTTATTCAATTTTACAATATGTATTTACATTATTATTTTCATTATTTTCACTTCAATATCACTATGCATTGTAACTCTCGATTCTTTCAGCCGCAATAACTTCGGTCCGGGAAAACTTATATGAACCGGACCCATTGCATTAGATGCCATATCATTTTTCCTTCATTCTCCATCCAATCTTTTATATTTTTCACCCTTTTTAGAGATTTAAATCGCCTTTTTCATTTATTTGACATGTTTGTTTATATCTATGACGTTTCCCCTAGCAACGTTCAATTTACTCTTAAATTCCCTATTTTAGCTATATGACCTACGTTAAAATCTAATTTATTTCGAAATTAAATAGAAATGATTTGAAATTTGACGGTTGTCAAAGGCTGATATAAATAGAGGCCTTTGGCTGCTGTAGAGGCTTTTCGATTCATTCTTTTACCAGTTTCTTTTGGATTATTTTACTAGTCTCATTCTTTGTGGAGAATCATAATATACCAAACTCTCATTTACATTCCACAAATCGCTGCTGCCGCTGCTGCTGCCGAGGCTGTTACGTGAGAAGCCAAACTATTGGAGCTTCGGGTGTCCTATCGCGGAGCTGACGCGCACCAGGTGCCAGTGAATCCCTGGAAGCGCCTAATACTACGCGGCCTGTGGAATCAAGCCCTCCACGGCGCCTCAAACTCACTGCCCGTGCCATCGTGCTCATCCCTGCAGTTTCCTTGTGCATCCTAAGCTGTAGAAGACGAACAAGGAAGATACAAGCTACCACACTATACACCATCATACATACCTCTCACTTTACACCTCCACTCATTCCCATCCACGTTTAGTTAATTTGTATTAGGTCTTTTATTATATTAAATTCCATATTCCTCTTTATTGGTCTTCTCATTTGTCGCTTTCACGACAATATCGACACTGAATATTCATCGCAGAGAAAACATTTTTTTTTCTGCCCGTAACAGGGTAACTGCAAAGTATCCGACGAAAAAAAATTAAATAAAATCATTGTAAAATAATTAGCAAATCGGGACTAATCCTTAACATTTGTTTTAGTCAATTGTCTTTTTTCTTCTATAGCCCTAAAGTCAGCCAAAGGGCTGGATAACATTTGGTAAAGCATTCCTACTGAAGAAGTTCCTAAAGTCCCAAAGATCCCAGACATGCAACTTACTCCATATAGGTAACTAATTCAAACTACAATATTGTAGAGATATATTTTGAAAAGAAATAATAATTTCAACGGTCGAACAGTTCCGCTAAGGAGAATCGACGGCGTTTTGAATGTCAGAGCATTAACCATTCCCGCGGTGAATGGTTAACGTTCTGACTCACTGCACTTAATGTTACAGGTGGCGAGCCTAAATACCATGCAGTTATTATTAGCCGCGTAGATATTAATAGTTGGTCTTGCACATTTTATTGCAAATATGGTATGTGTAAAACCACAGTCAAAGTTCTGATATTACCTATGTCTTTGATAAGGAGATTAGTTTAAAAATGATTCTTTTAATATTTTTGATTTATTCAAAATGCATTGACTCTGTGACCAGTAAATAAAATGTTCTGCAAACGCCCAACAGGAACGTCAGGAACGTTTCTCGTTACGAAGCACCTCGGGTGGCACAACGTCATATTATGTCTTAATTAAACATAATACAATATCTATTGTTACTGGATTTCTCTATTGGGTTAACAGCATATTAAAACGTGCCAAAATAGTTGTAGTTCCTTTGAATTCATAGTGCAGGTAGGTTATAAGGCGGACTTAGCATTCGCTTCAATGAAGGTCAAACAGCTGTTAATTTAAATTAATTGCTATAATTCATTAAATTATGCTTGCCAGAATGTACTATAGATAGACATATTTGTGAGCACAAAAAATCTTGCTCCTGATGACATTTTTAATCCAGTTACGAAAACTAATTTTCAACGATAGAACGGCGTAATTTATATCCACCGAATATATCAATTATTTTTAAAATCATTATGTACGTGCGTTTTATGTTATCTGTTTCTTAATATTATGACAAAACGTTATCGAGTCTCGGTGGCGTAATGTACTTTTAAAAATAAAGGTATCAATGATACACACAAAATAATGTAAAAGCATAGTATCAATATACTATGCTTTTACACAATAATCTGCCCGGATTTTAATAACCGTATTAAAAACAGGCAACCCTGTTCGATCAGATCCACCTTAGGATGGCAGGCAATGGGAACGCCGAGATCTCACGATTCGCACACGCCGCAAAAGGTATCCCAACTTTTTGTCCAACATACTACAGAGCCAGCTGTTAGCTATTAGATGATCACTTTCAAGAAAATACTTGAAAATATTTCTTTGTATTTCAACTAACTTAGGTCGGTAATAAAATCCATCATTATTTTTTTGACAAGTTCCTTTTTTCTAAGTCACATTATTTTGTTTGGTAAGAAGATTCTAACTGGTATCATTTGGCATTTTATCGGATATAGTACGAATAGGTATGCCAATAGAGCATGTATTGTAAGTATGATTTAAATCAGCATGATAGCAGTTTAATCAATGATATGGAATTGTGTCTAATATATTAACGATGATAACAGAAGAAAGACTAAATACAAAAGTATTATTCTTTTAATTGACATCTATTTTCGCAAGGCACAGAAATTGTGTCTACATTACCAGCTTTTATTTTTATCGGAAAATTAAATTTTGGCTTATTGAAGTCGACTTATATTTTTTATAAGTCGGTATGCTTCATTCTAACCATCAATAGTTATCAATTTTAACATTTTATTGTGTCAAGTTTTAGTCTTTAACAAAAGTAAACTTATAGCGACGACTGATCTGAATGGTTAGGGGTATTGCATTTCCTATTAGAAAGCTATGCCGGGCAGTTAGATACTATATGTCACTGAAACGGATTGTTGAAAGGCATTCGCGAACGGGCCAAGGCGGATACCGTTATCGCTGTCGGAATGGGAACGTCCGCTCTATCGGTACTCAATATACCATCGACTACATATATACATGATATTGCCATATATTTTGTCATATCATGACTAAGGCTGTGGTCTAGTAAAGCTTTAACAGGTCACTGACACTATGTTATTTAGCATATAATAGATTCTTTAATCGCTTTAATCTAAAGCCATCCATAGTTAGACACGATTGGGTAAGACTCGATTCATTGCAAATTGCATCGTAAACGGGTCATTTTGGGTTACTTCTAAAAATCTCTTTTTTTAGATGACTTGCTGTTATTCATGTAATAAAATCAATTGAATCTAGCTACGGTAAGTAACTGCCAGAGACTGGGTCCCTTTGTTTGAGTTCCACAACCAGATATGTCCTGAGCAGAAAGAATTTTAAAAAGAGATCTAACTTAGCCAATTAATTTGTATCACGACAAAGCATTGGCTTTGTCATATTAGCCTTAGCAGCTTAAATTTTAGGCTGATTTCGTATGGTCGTGCTGATTCTCGTCTTATTAGATACCTGATCAATGAAGAAGTAAGAATTCTGTCTAATAAGCAGTTTTGTATGTTTTAGATTATGATTAAGTGTATGATATTTTCACCTATAAAATTCCAAATCCATAGTTTCTTTTAATATTCAAAATCCTATCTTTCTTCATTCAGTTACGATTCTTTTCGATTTCCGATTCTTCCACATTCTATAATATTGTCGTGCTTTTTCGGTGTAACGCGTAGTACTTTCTACCGTCTTCAATAAACAATAAAACTTTACCTTTCAACATTGATGTAAGTTAATTAATATTCACTCTCGGTTGAGCTGCTAAGTCACGCAACGATGACAATACTCAGTGATGGCTGACAATCACTGACAATGGGGAGATCGTGCGCACGCGCCTTACATACAACGCATCCACGACAATCATTTAATAGACTTAACCAATATCCTTGGAAATATAAGCGATGAATAGCCGATTGACTACTTAATGATAAGAGAAAGAAAAGAAAAATATCATCTTATTATTAGTTCTGTAGTTATTCCGCTCTGATACTAGAATATTTAATTGCATAAGTGTTTGTCTGTAAAAAAACCTGCCTGACCTGCCAGATATGAGATCTTTGTTTGGTAAATGTGCTGCTCTGAACTTATCTACACTGTAGCAAACGTTACTTTTATGAATACATTATTATAAAATGACACTGCATTTTTGTAATAATACCTATAAGTAGTAGACTCACACGTCTTACTGTTTAAGAGCAATTTATTAACATAACCCTTTCAAATGCTATTCGGGCATTTTATAAGAGGGCTATTCAATTGTTGTGAATCTTTAACAGTTTTCAAAGAGCGCTCAGATCGAGTTATTATTCAAATTTCTCAATCCAGAGCACATCTGCGACCTAGTTCTTGTTCCGAAAAGGGCTCTTTGAAAAGGACAAATTGAATTGCATATGAAAGAAAACTGGTCGGAATACATTAATACTTAATTCGGTACGGGCCCAAATTTAGGGAGACGAATAATGGATGCCAAAAATGTTAAATACAATGGACCCTCGGTAATTGCACACCGAGATGTGTAACTTGTCCCCACACGTTTCCACACATATCGCTGTGAGTCACGCTCTACACAAATGTTATAGATACATAACCTAATTAATCTTAATTTAATATTCTATGAAGAATTCATACAATAAATTTCATACATATTACTTAATAATATTTACTTCATTATGAACTGATTCATAAATTTGGATACTCCAAATACATCAAAGCAAATGTATGAAGTCATATTTTTGCACAGTTGATCGGACGTCAACATCCCTATAAATAGCAATAAATTCGTTCAGCAAAACATCCCATTATTTGACATAGGTAGCAAATTTTTCATTACAATGCTTTTAATAATATATTTAATGCAGTATTCTAATGTCATTAAAGTTTAAGAAACCTGTTCCGTACTACTCGAATTTACTTCTTAATTTTTATATGAAATGACAATGAAGGCTCGTAGGTATTCACCTAAACAATGATGTTAACATGCCATCGATCAACAATATCGCAGCGCTGATACTTATTTTTGTAATTATATCAGTTTAAGTGCTAAAAATGCTGTATTTATCGTCATTACGATGCGATATAACATGTTTTAAAAATGCACTTTGTAATGACAACAAGTCGTTCCTATACAAAAAGTCTTTGTGTTTCAGATTACCAAAGTACAGGTTCTAAGTATTATAACTGATAACCTTGACATTGCCCCGGGGTCGAACCCACATGCAGTTAACAATTTATTGCTGCACTCATGCCATTTTACATCTTTGGATACCGCAAATTTGCGGTTAGAACAATAGAACTATACATACCAGTAATATATATATAAAGTACCTCAATAAAAATTCTGATGATACTAGTATTGAAGTCAATAAATAAACTTAAACTCACAGCACTATTAATAGTGCTGTGAGTTTAATTTTAAGCCCGAGTTTAAGTTCGGGCTTAAGCCCGAAACTATATAACTTAGCTCAACTATAGGAACATACGAGTAACTTACATAATATTATCCGCCGTGTGGTGATGACATAATCAACATCAGCTCAATACACGACCCCACCGAGGGGCACGAGCCTACCCGTTAAGGGTATATAGGCCTTAGTCGTCCACGCGGGTCCAGTGTAGTTTGGCCGACTTCACGCACAACCTTTGCATCTCTCCGCAGGCATGCGCAGGTTTACAAAGACAGAATAAAATTACGATGTTTTCCTTCACCGTAACAGCATCGTATAAACGTATGTATCATTTTGAAAATTCTAAAAGATATTGGTATGTGACGGAATTTGAAACTGCACCCTGCAGTTCGGAAGGCCACACCAATGAGCCACCGAATAGAACACAATTGTCAAATACCCTGCTCCTTTTGCAGGTACCGTAAAACGTTCAATAGAAAACGGATAGCAGCGCTCTCTTATAATTACACATACAAATTACTCCTAACCTTTATAGACACTGCTATCTCCAATTCGCCTGCAAGTTAGTAGGATATCATAAAATTTTCGTTGACGTTTCTGAAACGAAATCTTTATAGGCACATAAGTTTTTTTTTTATAATAATGTTATGTCAAGTGGAGAAGCGCGATATTAAGGTAGCGATTGTTTTATCTTTACTTACACATGAAACTAGCAAAGTAGGTAATCCCGAAAAAAGAAGCTGCAGTAAGAGAACTAAAGTTACCGACATAGCCCGCCGGATCAGCAAGTTTAATTGAAGTAGCATGGACTGGTCACGTATATTGTAGAACCAATGGCCATTAGCAGACGAGTTCTTGGACGCCCTCCGCCACGATGGACCAACGACTTGCGAAAGATCGCTGGTGGAGGCTGGATGAGAAAAGCGGAGGACCGGGATATCTGGCGAAAAATGGGAGAGACCTATGTCCAGCAGTGGACTGCGATAGGTTGAATAAGAAACAAAAAAGGAAAAGCTGCACTGTGTTTCTTTACGGGATGATGATGACTCACGACTTGTAACGTAACGATATGTCGTTAAACGGTATTTAAATTTCACAGCCTGTCTTTCCTTTAGACAGAACACAAACATACCATAGCATGGCTGAGCCAAAAGAAATAGGTAAGACTAAGGTTCTCTTAGTGACTGAACAAAAAAACAAAATTTTGATAAAGACCATTACGTAAAATGTTGTTATGCCATCAAACAATACATAATGGAAGTGATTGAAACTAGAACAACGTTATAATAAGGGAATCCCCTTAGTTATCTTTTTGCGATTAGTAAACACCTAGAAATTAATGTAAGTTCTGATAAGACTTTAATAGAAATAAATAAGTAATTCTAAATGTCGTACCTATGTGCAGGTTATTAGAAAAAAATTGTTTGAGTTTTTTTGCTGTATTTTTTTTTAAATGTAACTAAAAACATTGTTAAACACTAACACGTTAAATGAAGCATTAAGGACTAGAAATGTGTAGTTGTTTTTTATTGGCAAGCATTATATTTTCTTCTAAGTTTAATTTATTTTATTAATAAAAACATATATACCTAATGAGTGATGCTTATAAACGGTTATTTAAAACAAAATTAAAGATTGATCACCCGATTAGACGTGGTCTCTTACATTTTTAAAGATTAACCACAACACTAAAACCGCAGCGGCAACAAGTTGAGGACAAGTGTCTTTATAAGGACCTCCCTAAATGTACATTTACGGTGTCCCCAGGCATTGACCAATAAAAGATCGGTGATCTCATATGGCCTCGTCATGCCCGTGGAGTCACTCGACCAAAATAACCTGACATGCAGTTCCATAGCAGAGCTGCGTCGAGTGGGCGAATATAGGCCACGAGCAACGGCTGTTTTCAGAATCAAATATAGCTTGTAGGTTAATTTGTCCAAAATAGCTCAGTTGATTTCTTTATTGTTTCCATTACTGACTGAGCTAATTCAAGTGACGTGCATTCAACAAAATGTGTTTTTTTTTCAATTAAAAGACCTTATTTTGGGACCTTTAATTGCAAATGTTAATAGTGTCACTTATACACCACCTTGTGGGCAGTTTACCTTCTACGAATTCATTTAAAAGTAGTCTTTATTCTATTAGTGACGAGTGAGAAATATGGAGGTTATTTACGTTGGAAGATTTTGTATGCGTGAAATATTAACGTATTATGCTTTATAGATATATATTTCGATGGCTTAAAACGTCTCAATATGAGAAGAATTGATCAGTCTAAAAAATATGTTCATATCGAGAATAATGTGATAAGTGTAAAAAAAATTCCTATAGTTTTCATTATTTTGTTAGCTCAAGACTTGCAAGAAGGTACTTCATTTTCTAAATGAATAAAGTTAACCACCAAGCACAGAGCTCACCTGATGGTAAAGAAATTACTGTGGCTAAAACATCGGTGATTTTGGTTGGTTCCAATTCCAAGGTTTTAAAAATTTATTATTGATGCTGATCTATATTTATGATCTGCCTTCATGTTCTAGTGGTCCGAAAGTAGTATGTATTCCTTCATTCTGGCTCGAAGCCAGAATGAAGGAATACTTGGTATGTGGAAAAAAAAATCTAAAAAAAAAAAAAAAAAAAAAAAAAAAAAAGTTTGGTGTCAAAATAGGGGTTTGCGGCCACGCCGAATCGTTCTATGCAATCCATTTTTCTCTATCTGCTATCGTTATCGATTTAGCTTTTGAAATAGCGATGCCCCAGTACCCCTAATTAAGCTAATGCTAATGATCTCCTCGACGTCTAATTGTGTAAGTTCGTCATGGTTCCTATCGGTCACTGCAATTTACTAATGAGCTTCGTGACGTACCTTTTAATCATAAAATTTTGTAGACTATATTTAAGGGGTATTATTCAATAAAAAACATGTTTCCTACAAAGACATTGAAAGTCATGTCTATCAATTTACAGTATAAATAAACTAAGCAATAATATTCACCACAAAGAGATACATATTTTATACATATTTAATACTTAATATATATATACTTAATACATATTTAAGAATACATATTTTGGATAACTTTATGATTATAAAGGCACTTATTAAAATTTCTTTTTAATAAGCTTAAATGTGAACTATCAGGCTTGCGTCCAAAAGTATCAAAGTATTCACTTTTACTTCATCTATTGTTATTGGATATTTTGCAGTTGTACTTACCAAGACTTTATGATGTGCAAGCAGCACACTTGGATTAATTCTTACATTACGAACTACACGGCAGCGTCTGAGATAGTCAATTCAACTCTGATATCGTTGGAATGTAACCATTAATTGACTGAAGCTACTATTGTGAAATCATTGATTGGTATCAAGTTTTAATGCAATATTAATGTGGTGGCTGTTTAAATAACGATTAAACAATAATAATGAGCTACTACTTTCTAATAACAACATTTCTGCACTTTTTGGTATTTAAAGGTGGGTTTTGTGTTCTGTTAAATATGTTAGGGGTAAATTAAATAAAAAACATATTTTAACATCATTTTATTTATTTTAAAATTAAACCTTAAAGTTAGAGAAGTACAAAGAAAACATTTTTTTTATTACAAAATCATTATACAAAGTGTCATCAGTAAACATTCCTACAAAGTCATTAATAGACATTCCTCTCAATTTACAGTATAAATAAACTAAGCAATATTCACCACAAAGAGATGAAAACAGATTTTGAATAACTTTATGATTATAAAGCCACTTATTACAATTTCTTTTTAAAAAACTTAAATGTGAACCATCAGGCTTGCGTCCAAAGGTATCAAAGTATTCTCCAACACCGTGTTCGTTTACATACATTGCTACCCAATGAGATCCTGGTTTTGAGTCAGGATCTAAATTGCTGATTAAATAAACAGGCCTTGATATATGAATCGGTATTCGATTTGCAGCATACACTCTATTACCTAGATATGGATGAATTATCTTTAAACATTTACTTATTTCTGAAGTATCCATGTTTTATAAATAACCATGTCTGCTTGTTAATGAAGTTAACAACAATATAATATATTTTCTATAATAACTTAACTTAAATATTGTTTAACTACTAAAATCTACACTAACATTTCGATTTTTATCTATTTCTATTAGATTATCAAATTCAGCATAAACAATGCAGTTAATTGTTTGGGTAAGAGCGTTTTCAAATCGGACTTCTAATCTAAGACTCCCATGTTTGATAAGATTCCAATGTGAAGTTGAGTTTGCAGATAAATCAGGTGTTAAGTCAAATGCTGTCAAACAATATCCTTTTGGATATCTATCAAGATTTATACCATTACCCTCATTCAAAAAGTGAATGCCTGTTCCTGAGAATAATGTATGATACATCATTGTATAAACACCACTATTAAATGTTGGTTGTAAAGCTTTCGAAGGTATTTGTGTACCGTCAATATACAAACTTAATGAATTGATACCAAAGTTATCAAAATCAAACGGATTCTTAGTAAAGTTACCATTAAAGGCTGTATTATTTACGAACCCGATAATGCATCGTTTTGGTATTTGACCGAGAAATACATTGTCTAGGCTTTTACCCTGCACACCGGAAGGAATAGTTAAGACTTTTACTTCAGCTCTTGTTATTGGATATTTTGCAGTTGTACTTGCTAAAACTTTTTGATGTGCAAGCAGCACACTTGGATTAATTCTTGCTTTACGAACTATAAGAGTGGCGTCTGTGATAGTTACTTTAACTTTGATATCGTTGGTAGGTGCCATAAGATTGAAACTATCTCTTGACCGCACAAGTTTAACACACATTTCTACTCCATTGACTAGAAATTTTTCTTGATTAAAAATATCTCCATGTAAATGACCAATCATTTCAACTTCACGACTGTCCTTCACTTTTTTTTGCCTTTCAATGAAACCTTTGTTTGTCTCATCAGCATTATTCATTTTCCCAGCAGTGTCCTCAAACCACATACCACACGTGAGGTGAGATTGTTTCGCAGGGGGAGCATAATTTAGTAAAGTTTCCATGTAAGCACGATATCCATAAGTATTATTTGGTGGAGATATAAGTTTTTGATTTAAGTGAACATCCAATTGACTAAACAAAGAATGTAACCAGTAATTGACTGGAGCCACAATTGTTGAATCGTTGATTGGTGTCAAGTCTTGATTCAATATTTTAGCCTTAATATGAATCAAAGTTTGTGATAAGTCTATATAATCATCCCCAGATCCGGGAATTAAAAACTCTAATGGTCCATCATCATTAAGTGAAGAAATTGGTTTATAATGAATCCATTGGCCAGTCTCTATACTTGTTTGAGTACTTGGTAAAGCGAATAAATCTAATTCCGACTTGGCACACTCGCAAGAATTATTGTGTAAAAATGACATTTTATTATTATTCTGAGAATATGTCGTTATAATTTAATGTACTTTTATTAGATTTTTTAACCTTTTTCAATGCTTTCTCTTTGGAAATATCTTTTCGAATGATGGTTTGTAAACGTTGTCTTTTGTTTTTGTTACCCGATCCAACCATCACTCTGTCAGCTTTTCTTTTTAAATTTGATGTTACTTCTTTAAACCGGTTTTTCACAGATTCATCTAATGGTTTAGAATGTACCATATCTGTTAAAAGTCCTACTCCAGCATTTAACGCCTCTTTACCTATTGCTTTAGCACCACTCGATAAAAGAGGGAGAACTGATCGAAATAAACCACCCAAAAAACTTCCAATACCATGGCCACGTTGGTGCGGGACACCTTTATATATTACCCCAACTCCAGTTCCGCCTTGATGAGCGTAATAAGTTTGGTAAGGACAATTATAATTATTACGGTTAATATACATTTTTTGTCTTTTTATCGATGTTTAAAATGAAGCTTTACACAGCTCGTTCCAAATTGGAATGGGATATATTCTCCAGTATTTGATCTTATATCTATTTCGATAGTATCAAACTCTCTACGCATAACGGGGACGTAATGTGGAGGAGAGAAAACATGCATTTTGTTGGAGCCATATACATATTTAACTGGGTCTAGAGAAATAACTCTCAACAAAGGAGACATTACATCTCCAACTATCTGTGGTTCTATGATATCACAATAAATAAATATTTGGGATGGTAGGCCGAGGTAAAGATTTGCTGGAATTTTACTAGTCCTTTTTATTGCTACATCCGTATTTGGATCAAATCCAAGTTGAAGACTTAACCTTGGTGAGAATCTCAAGGAAATAAGATCATTTGTATTTCCAGTAAGTGTAATAAATTTAGATATTTTATCGTGTCGAAGTTTAAATGACTCCTTAGCATTAAGACATATAAGAACATCATCAATATCTTCGTAACTTGACGCTGGTATCTGGCTTTTGTATGACACTAATGATGACTGTGTTTCGTTAGGGACAACCACTTGCTTCGTGATATACATGGTATTATGATAATTTTGAACAGTAAACATTGTGCATGGATACTGAAACTCAACAATTCCAACTAACCATTCTCCTTCTAACTTTATAGATTTCGGTAATTTAGTCGAAAAGTGTGTTGTGTTTTATTGTCAGGAAAGTATGAAAATGAACTATTACTAGGCAGCGTCAGATAGAAATCTTCGTTACCCATGTTTTATTTCTAAATTCGATGCCAAAATCCAACTATTGAATTTATTTGGATAACCTTTCCACTTGACTAACAACTCCTTTCTGTGTCCAGAATATCGCGTACGTATAATTTTATCTATTTTATATTTAACTGATTCATCATACGTCACTCCTTGTAGTTCTTTTTCATAAAACGTTCCTTTAATGGGTTCATTTTGCAAATCTTTTAAAGTGTAAACTAACCATGGTGATCGGTTAGTGACTGCTGTGATTATGAATATTTCGTCACTCCAATTAGTTTCGTAGCCTTTTTGAAATACATGTTTATATTTTGTAATCCTTACATGATCACCTACTTTAAATTTTGCATGATTTTTATTAGTTGTTTGGATTCCCTCTTTTCCATATAAGTTATTCCAAACTTTCATGATATTACTTTGACTAACATCACAAGGACACATTTTGATACTTCTATGATAGCTGTGGTTGTAGGAATAAAGTAAATCTTGTAATATATCTACATACCTATACGTATTTTTGTGTGTGAAATAACGCCACATTTTCATTTTAAGAGTTCTTTGGAACCTTTCTACAATGCTAGCTTTAATATCAGGGTTATTTGTTGTATAAAAATTAATGTTATACTTTTTAAATAAACTTTTCACATCCCTAGATATAAACTCTGTTCCTTTATCAGTTTGCAAATGTTGAGGTGTTAACGTAGCTTCAGAAAATATACTTTCGAATGATTTTTTAATAGAGTCAGAGTTCTTTTTTAGTATCGGTGTACAATAACTTAGTTTTATCACCAAACTTTTTAAAATAAATTGTAATGAAAATCATACATGAGTGTTTTCGATATACTAAAATGCAAAATCCTAAGTAAATTGGTTTATCATGAATTATTTTTGTTTTACGCAATTGTATGGCAACTAAATTTTCTGAAAATATTGATAGACTATGAAATTCTGGTTAGCTATTAAATCTTGTGCACATTCATTATAAACCAATTTCTTCACTTAATGATGATGGACCATTAGATTTTTAATTCCCGGATCTGGATGATTATATAGACTTATCACAAACTTGATTCATATTAAGGCTAAAATATTGAATCAAGACTTGACACCAATCAACGATTCAACAATTGTGGCTCCAGTCAATTACTGGTTACATTCTTTGTTTAGTCAATTGATGTTCACTTAAATCAAAAACTTATATCTCCACCAAATAATACTTATGATATCGTGCTTACATGGAAACTTTACTAAATTATGCTCCCCCTGCGAAACAATCTCACCTCACGTGTGGTATGCTGGTTTGAGGACACTGCTGGGAAAATGAATAATGCTGATGAGACACAACAAAGGTTTCATTGAAAGGCAAAAAAAAGTGAAGGACAGTCGTGAAGTTGAAATGATGTCATTTACATGGAGATATTTAATCAAGAAAAATTTCTAGTCAATGGAGTAGAAATGTGTGTTTAAACTTGTGCGGTCAAGATAGTTTCAATCTTATGGCACCAACCAACGATATCAAAGTTAAGTAACTATCACAGACGCCACTCTTATAGTTCGTAAAGCAAGAATTAATCCAAGTGTGCTGCTTGCACATCAAAAAGTTTTAGCAAGTACAACTGCAAAATATCCAATAACAAGAGCTGAAGTAAAAGTCTTAACTATTCCTTCCGTGTGCAGGGTAAAAGCCTAGACAATGTATTTCCGGTCAAATACCAAAACGATGCATTATCGGGTTCGTAAATAATACAGCCTTTAATGGTAACTTTACTAAGAATCCGTTTGATTTTGATAACTTTGGTATCAATTCATTAAGTTTGTATATTGACGGTACACAAATACCTTCGAAAGCTTTACAACCAACATTTAATAGTGGTGTTTATACAATGATGTATCATACATTATTCTCAGGAACAGGCATTCACTTTTTGAATGAGGGTAATGGTATAAATCTTGATAGATATCAAAAGGATATGTTTGACAGCATTTGACTTAACACCTGATTTATCTGCAAACTCAACTTCACATTGGAATCTTATCAAACATGGGAGTCTTAGATTAGAAGTCCGATTTGAAAACGCTCTTACCCAAACAATTAACTGCATTGTTTATGCTGAATTTGATAACTAATAGAAATAGATAAAAATCGAAATGTTAGTGTAGATTTTAGTAGTTTAAACAATATTAAGTAAGTTATTATAGAAAATATATTATATTGTTGTTAACTTCATTAACAAGCAGACATGGTAATAACCATGTCTGCTTGTAAATAAATAATAAATATAAAACATGGATACTTCAGAAATAAGAAATTTAAAGATAATTCATCCATATCTAGTAATAGAGTGTATGCTGCAAATCGAATACCGATTCATATATCAAGGCCTGTTATTTAATCAGCAATTTAGATCCTGACTCAAAACCAGGATCTCATTGGGTAGCAATGTATGTAAACGAACACGGTGTTGGAGAATACTTTGATACCTTTGGACGCAAGCCTGATGGTTCACATTTAAGTTTTTAAAAAGAAATTGTAATAAGTGGCTTTATAATCATAAAGTTATTCAAAATCTGTTTTCATCTCTTTGTGGTGAATATTGCTTAGTTTATTTATACTGTAAATTGAAGAGGAATGTCTATTAATGACTTTGTAGGAATGTTTACTGATGACACTTTGTATAATGATTTGTAATAAAAAAATGTTTTCTGTACTTCTCTAACTTTAAGGTTTAATTTAAAATAAATAAAATGATGTTAAAATATGTTTTTTATTAATTTACCCTAACATATTTAACAGAACACAAAACCCACCTTTAAATCCAAAATGCAGAATGTGTTATTAGAAGTAGTAGCTCATTATTATTGTTTAATCGTTATTTAAACAGCCACCACATTAATATTGCATTAAAACTTGATACCAATCAATGATTTCACAATAGTAGCTTCAGTCAATTAATGGTTACATTCCAACGATATCAGAGTTGAATTGACTATCTCAGACGCTACCGTGTAGTTCGTAATGTAAGAATTAATCCAAGTGTGCTGCTTGCACATCATAAAGTCTTGGTAAGTACAACTGCAAATATCCAAAACAAATAGATGAAGTAAATGGAATACTTTGATACTTTTGGACGCAAGCCTGATATCACATTATAAGCTTATTAAAAAGAAATTTTAATAAGTGCCTTTAATACATAAAAGTTATCAAAATATTGATTCTTAAATATGTATTAAGTATATATATATTCAAAGTATTAAATATGTATAAAATATGTATCTCTTTGTGGTGAATATTATTGCTTAGTTTATTTATACTGAAAATTGATAGACATGACTTTCAATGTCTTTGTAGGAAACATGTTTTTTATTGAATAATACCCCGAAATATAGTCTACAAAATGTTATGATAAAAAGGTACGTCACGAAGCTCATTAGTAAATTGCAGTGACGATAGGAACCATGACAACTGACAAAACAAATTAGACGTCGAGGAGATCATTAGCCATTAGCTTAATTAGGGGTACTGGGCATCCTATTCAAAAGCTAAATCGATAACGATAGCAAGAGAGAGAAAAATGGATTGCATAGAACGATTCGGCGTGGCCGCAAACCCTATTTTGACACCAAACTTTTTTTTTTTTTTTTTTTTTTTTTTTTTAGACTTTTTTTTTTTCCACAACCAAGTATTCCTTCATTCTGGCTTCGAGCCAGAATGAAGGAATACATACTACTTCCGACGTTGGGTTAGAGCGCTGTGTGGTGCTAGTTTCGTGGTTTAAATCCCGCGGGTACTGCATAGTGAAAGTTACTTTATGCGATTTTTCCCAGTTGTTATAAGCTGAATCACAAATTTCGGAAAAGAAACATGATTACTTGCTTCGGAGGGTACGTTCAAAACCTGTTGGTCCCGGCTACCATCTCAGGATAGTTTTTAACACTAGACCCCGCATGGTCGTTTACGACTCAATCCCCCCTTAGCTGTCGTGTGGGAAAGCCTGTGCCCTGCAGTTGCACCATGTTATATACCATGATAATCATTTTCATTTAATTCAACTATACCGTTAATACAATCATAAAGTTAAGGGATGTGTTTAAATATTCCAAATTATCTATGATACGTACTGAACAGTTTCCGTCAACACTGCTCTGCACCCGTCACCCGAGACGACAGAAGTAATGTCTTATATCTGGTAATTTTACTAGCTACAGTGCCCTCATCCCGAAACACAGTAGTGCAAAAGACTATTTTACCGGACGATATCTGGCACTGCGGTGGTACCTATTCTAAGTAGGAACTCAGTATCGAGTCTACCACCAAGTAAGATTTTAGGATAACTCAGCTAATTCTTAATTTAAGTAATGGTGGCAATTGTACATATGACGGCACATTCACACCAAATTTTATTTTAGTAGTTTTACTATCATTTATTATTTTACATACATACTCGTATATGTGAAATTTTTACAGGGCTCCCGAACATATGTTATAAATGACTAAGATGATACTAATCAAATGAGAGTTCCGCGGCTCCATGACCGTTTAGGAGGTTAGCGACCTCTTTACATACATGCTTGCGAATCTTTTCGGCTTGAGCTATGAGAAGGAGGACGAGCCGTTACTCTGCACTAACTGTTGCTTCTAATTGGAATAGTTTCACTACGAGAGATCGTAAATATGGCCTATAGAAAGTTTTGCCTTTGGTCATCATTGTATTATAATGCAAACAACAATAGATATCTCAATAAATAGATTAATTAACATTTAGTCGTTCACAATTTACCTGTAACTTGAACTTGAAAATTATACTTAAATAAAACAAATAAACACTATAACCTTGAAACTTACTTAAACAGGCCGTGACAGTCTAACGTGGACTAATGCCCGTTTTCACCAACGGCACCTAACTTTTAAGGGACCCTTTATAATTTTTAGGGGTCACTTAACAGGACTTTTCGGTTCACTAACCTTTAGGTGTCACCTAGCGCTTAAAGGGACCCCTAAACTTAAGGGGCTCGAATATGACTCTCTGACATTTAGGTGACAGTTGCAAGGAAGTAGGTAAAGGTTATTTTCCTTATTATCTTGTGGTTGAAATAATTGTAACTGTTGTTTTAGTATGGGAAATGAGAATTTCAATAGTATCGAGGCTTTAGAATTAGGTCTCTTCCACAATAGTGAAAGCTATTGCTATAATCATCATCTTGGCCGAAGATTGATTATTAATCTAACTAGAGAATTCTGTTATCCGTATTATAATTATAAGAGGTGACAAATGTATTCAAAATCTGGCATAAATTAATATTTATGTTATAGCAAATAGTAGAAAATCACTAGGCCGAGCTAACCATACCGACCAAGTCATGCTCAAGTTTCTACCGACCAGAACTTCAAGTAAAATCATCTTATGTACTAAACGACAAATACTGAGTTCTGAATCGTAGCCAGCCACAACATCGACGCAAGCATGTTACGTTATGCAGGTTCAATGCGGTTTACAAGTTACCAGTCTTTCGTTCCCCATTTGTCCTGTAAAGCTGTGAAGGCTGTGAAGCTTCTAGCAAAAAATACGTTGACAAATTTACAGAATGCGCCACGAAAATAAAAATTGTCCCAAGAGATGTCTGCAACAGGCGTACCTTGCACCTTCCATTAGGCTTTGAACTAAAAAGATTAGCTATTTTGAGAAACCATGTGAAGTGGTCTATTGGTTGAAAAGTCAGCCAGTAGTGTTAGTTTACCTACTAATCAAATGGTTCGATCTTAATTTTACATATACAAATAGTTGTGTGACTTACTGTTTTGGTCTGGGTGTTCTCTTACTATAAATCTATGTAATTATATAAGCATGTTTATTACATACTACATATTTTCCGTTGTACAAATTTCTTGCTGAAAATGGGGCTAGATGGGTGGTGGCTAGATCAGTGAATATTATTTTTTTGTTCTATTGTAATTGGGATCTACATGCAGTACCAGTAAGACCAAAACAAATTATGAATGTCTAAAGTGAGTATCTAAGTACCATTCAATTATCAGCACCTACCGGATATACAGTTAGGGTTGCCGTGCCACCACACTGCAGTTGCCAACGCGATAGCACCTCAACCGATAACGACTGATTGTGTAAAACACCGTTAAACAGAACGACATAATAGTATTACCTATATTATTTAATGTAGTCAGCTTCACACACAGTCGCTATGGAGTTAATAATCGATAAATGTACAGTGGTGCTGAACAATTTTATAATTTCATATAGAAAAAAAGTAAGTAAGATCAAAACAAAGGCCAAACAACGAAACCTTTTGTTTTGTCTGTAACCTACATTACTCTTCATAGAATTCACAAAGTTTAGGTAGCATCAACACAAACTTTAAAACTCAAATAAATGTTGACCATTCCTAAAGTCGAGCACAGTTGTTTTGGGTTCAAAGTTTTATATTCAGATCTTTATAACAAATAATAGGCTTAGGTATATGTTGGCATTAACAGCTACGCAACAAAAACACATGAAAATCCGCCCTGTACAACATGGAAAATACACAAAAAATAATAATTTATCGATATGTACAAGGTCGATGTGTTGATGAGCGTCGGTGGCTCAGTGGTGTGGACTGTCGCCTTCCTACCGGGAGGGCTGAGGTTCAAATCCCGACACGTACCAATGTATTTTCGAATTTTCGAAAAATATATGTACGTTATCCGACGCTCTTACGGTGAAGGAAAACATCGTGAGGAAACCTTCATACACGCCTGCGAAGAGATTTGAAGGTTGTTTGTGAAGTCGTCCAACCCGCACTGGGCCCGCGTGGACGACTAAGGCCTAATCACCCTATACGGGTAGGCTCGTGCCCCTCGGTGGGGACGTTTAATGAGCTGATGATGATGATGATGATGTACAAGGTCAACCTTAATTGACCAACATCTCTCATTGGTCTGGGTCTTTGCTGTGTATAATATGAATTGCTATATTTGAACGTATAAATTGTCTAATGTATTTACGTAAACATGTTCTAATAATGACATTTAAGAATCTCGCCATCTTTGTTTTGAAGACAAAGCTAACAATTGGTCTTTAAGCTTCCGGTTAGTATCAACTTCTCGTATCTCTCTTCAACCTATCTGCTGGACATAGGTCTTCCCCATTTGCGCCAGATATCCCGGTCCTCCGTTTTTCTCATCCAGCTTCCACCAGCGACCTTTCGCCACTGGTCGTTCCATCGGGCCGGAGGGCGTCCTACACTACGCTTGCCGAGACGCGGTCTCCACTCTAGAACACTCTCCTCCAACGGCCATCGGTTCTGCGACATACGTGACCAGTCCACTGCCACTTCAACTTGCTGATCCGGCGGGCTATGTCGGTAACTTTAGTTCTCTTACGGATTAAATCATTTCTGATCTTATCCCTGAGAGAGACTTGGAGTCTCATCTCATATTTTTATAAAATTACTGTATTTTTATAAAATTACTGTATTATATTAAACTATGTTACCAAATGGCTTATGCTTGTATTAAAATGCTTTTTAACAATTCTATCGGAATGTAATAGCCTCAATATAACATTTATTCAACCGGAAGTGTTGCAGTAGCGCCACCTTTATGAATACTTTTGTTGACCATTTAGTACAGTTATAATGTTGACTTCCGATTAAAGGGTATAAATACTGATGGTTTTCTTTTGTAAAGTGTAAAAGAATAAACATCTCTTGTGGAAACAGTTTTACTGATTATATACACACTATTAGTATATATTTATCCGTTGTTGAGTACCCATATTACAGGCACGGTACAATTAACATATGTACCGTGTTACAGGTTAAATGCTTACTTTGGGAGTAGATGACGCTGTGTGAATGTCAGTAGATATATTTTTAGTTATCCGGACAGAGATTACGTGTTGGTTTGATTAGATTGGATTGTTATGTTTTTGCTAAATTATGTCAATGCAACCAATGAGTAGGTGCTAAATCCGAAAAATAGTAGCAATAAAAACCTTTTAGTCTCTTGAAGTTTAAAAAGAATGGAATATAATAAATATAATACGAATGTCTCAACGATAAACGCCTCTAATAGTGTTTATCTCATACATAAAAGCGAGCAGAATTAAGACAAAGATCAGTCACCACCAGAATTATAGATGGTGTGTCAAAAGGACGTGGGTGGGGATCAAAGATCTCTGACTCACGTCTTGTAATTTTAAAGCCGGATTTATATTATCTCATCTTCATAATCAAATTCAGTAATATATTGGTCGTAATTAGGGAAGTATTCGCAATTCAAACGAACAAAATGTTTAAGAAATTTACAAAGACTAGTTCTTGTCTGGACACATAATTTAAAGTTTCAAATTCTGCGGTAAGCGGTCTTTAAACAACCCAAATTGACATTTTTTCAGGTGAGAAAGTCTTCTTCCTGAATCGGAATTAGTGGAATGCGTAAATGTGGTCTTTATATACGGAATAGGTAAGAAATCAAACAGACAGATTGGTGGAGTTTACTGTCGTCAAAAATACCGACATATACCTGCTTGTGATTTCAAAAAGGAAACATTGTGTAGCTATTAAATTGTCATAATGATTTTAAATCATTTCAGTTTTCAGTAAGTTTGAAATATAGTGTGAAATAGAGGTTCATTATAAGCGAAGAATTAATCAATGGATCATGCGCGAAGTTGGAACAATATGCACGGGTGAGAACAACACGAAATTCTCGCCGCTAGCGCTTGTAGTCGTAGTTTGGTGCTAGCAGTGTGCGTTTCTCTAGAGATGTTTTTCAGTTTTACGCTTTAAAATGGTCAAGTGTGCTATAATCAATCGTGCAAAAACGATACTAGGAAACAAACAAAATTTAAATCAGTAAGTCGGTTTTCACTTTTCATCGGTAAAGTCGATTTTTATTTATTAATTATTCAAATACGCATCCTTGGTCTCCGGGGGTGAAAGAGACGCGAGAGGCGGGCACACAGACCTACCCGCGCACCTCTCCGACGACCGAACCCGTAGTATGTTACGCGACAAACGCTATAGTCGATATTTATATATTTTTAAATTTAGGCATCCTAAATATTTATTTACTTAATCTTTAAAGTGATATAACTTTAGAACTAAAAAAAATATGCGTAATAATTGATTGTAAATATTTTTGTCTTAATATAGTGTTTAATAAAGTTTGTAAATTGTTTTTTTCTTTTTAATGTACTTTCATATATTTTAAATGCAAAGTACGGAATATAACATTATCTTATCACGCGTCAACTGCTTTAATATTTTAAAGGATTTTAATCCCTGCAGTAGGACGTAATAGGCTAAATGCAGAAATAGTATCCATAATTATAATGAAAGAAAGATTACATGCTTAAGCTATGCTCGTATTATGTAGATACGGGCAGAAAGTTTATATTTTTCTTTCATTTATTTATTTATTACCACATACATGCTATCATTACAGGTCCTCACATTATGCGATAGTACATGCCACAGTTAGGATGTACTATCGTATGTGTGTTAGTTAACGGTTATGTTATGCATGCTTCATAACCTAACATAACCGTTTCTGTAATAATACATCCGTCATTCTGATCCACACGAATTCAAAAATTGAATGTAAAGTGATAAATATTTATCCAAATAAATGGACAAGTGCGCTGGCTTTGTCGCCGTCGGCGGCCTAGAACAGGTTCGCTTCGGTCTTGGGAGGACGACACCACCGTGACATTTTTAAATTTGATGTTCCAATGAGTTATTTTAGATATCATACCTACTCGAATAAATATTTTTTTATTTATTCATAGAAACACCCAACCAATAAAAACATACATGTTCATGCACACAAATGTTTTTACTACCTGGTGATCGGATCTGGAATCATTGGTGTAGTAGCCGACGCGACGTTTCAACCATTACATCAAATGGGTCGTCGAATTAATGAATTTGTTTCGTATTTTTCAGGTTCCCAAAAGACCGAAACATGATGAACAAGTGGATTGGGGCTTTAAAACAATCCAATTTTGAACCGAACATATGGACTAAAGTTTGTTCAGTTCATTTTCATGATTCGAATTATTATAAACAAAAAAAGGACTACGCAAATTACTTAGTACCGCTGTTCCATCGCTTTGCTTGATGATTCATTATGTGATATAACAGAAAACGCATCATCTAATTCACAATCCGAGCAATCTACCTCAACCGTTGTGCGTTATGATTCAGAAGTACCTTCCGACGAATGTCCTCAACTCACTCATGAAAATAATACACCAGGAAACCAAAAATTAAAAATGAAATTAATCGACTAAAAGACGTAGCTACACGTCGCCGACACACATGCGATGCAATGCGCTTTATGCTACTAAAAGACGTTTGAGAAAAAAAAATGAAAAACTGACGCAAGTTCTCAACGAGTTATAAGCAAAAAGATAAATTACTCAAGAGCAAGTTCACCTTCTTGATTCGTGCGGAGTATCTGCAGCTGCTCTTATGAAGAATTATTAGTAAAGGCAAAGAATATTCACCGGACCTTCGAACATTTGCGTTGACTCTCCATTATTAGTCTCCGAAAGCATTATCTTATGATAGGAGTATATTAACACATGTTTACCACACCCAAGTACAATCCGCGAAATAGTTCCAATGCCTTGATGCGAGTCCAGGTTTCACTGCGAAGCATTCTTCTACGTTAAAAGGTAAAAGAAAACTAAATTGTGTAATTTGGTTACTGATGAAATCTCCATACGTAAACTCAAAGAATTTAATGGCAACAAGTGCAGGTTACGTGGACTTTGGAACAGGAATCGACGTACCTGGAGATACAAGTGTATATCTGGTAAACGAAAGATGGAAAATGCTGTAGGATATTTTTGGTGGATGGAGTTACAGGAGAGCAAAGAGCAAATTTAGTTCGAATGTGCTTTGTAATGTCACGAGGCCAGTTTTGAAGTTGTATCGATAAATTTGACGGTTGTCCGGCAAACATTGCAATGGCACGCGAGCTTGGCTGTTCATATGAATTAAACTTGTTATTAATATATACAAGTGAAATATTTAGTTCATAAGTCAAATAACCGAATAACTAAAAGGCAGTTTATGCTTTTTAGTGTCAATAAATCCAAGAATTATGAGATAAGAAAGAATAAGAACAGTGTTCATACAACTTGTTCGTTATTGTAAATATTCCACGTGAACTGCATATTATTTTATTTGATTATTAAAAAGAAAAAATAGACCCGGGATTTTCATTTAATATTGAAACCAGATTTTATCAAAATTATTTAATAAACCAGATAACATAATAAATTTTCTGTAACATATATTTATCGATATCCCGTGCCTATCGGTACTTTATTGCACATCTCTACCTTTCAAAACAAAATGATTAATTATTTGCATTTGCCTACGATGCGTACAGAGCAATTTGTTCATTAGGCGTTCTCTATATTATTTATAGATATACTCTAAGTATAAAAGCTTTGGATAGATATACAAAATCTATATTTCGACGTTTAGTGAACTAGTTTTACATTAGTCCACTTTAGTTTTTCTAAAAGCAAGCTATTGCTCAAGTAATTTAATTTAAATCCATTTTTAAAACTTGATGCACTTTTATGTATTTCAATGAAATACTTGGCAATGGTTCTTAATATTAACGCGTAAAAAATATATTGCCGTAATTAAACACAATTATACAAGTAACATGTCTTTGCTATGAAATTATCATTATTACAATGGTGCACATATATCTTCTATATAATAATATATCACACACATTGAAAGAAGTTTACAAAACCACCTCGACTCATACTAACGGAAGTTTGCACTCATATCCTTCTAATAATTCTTAAGTTCGAGTTCTATAATTTCAAAGATAAGTATGGCAACTGTGTTTTTCCCTACTGCATTAAAATCTTATAAAAACAGGATTAACACTATAAAAGAGACATCATGACATGCAAACCAGTCAATGCATAAAAATACAGTTTTCAGTAACTGCCCGTGCAGCTTCGCAGATCGCAATTCACCGTTCGTCTTGTTCAGCACGTAATTGTAAACTTAATTTACTCCTTGGGACTCTTGAACGAGTTGCCTTTACGATTTCCTGTTATTATTGTAGTCACCCGGCACTTCGATTATAGGAACAAAGAAACATTCGCTAACACAGGGAAGTAGTTAAGTTTATAATTTATAATACATCTTATAATGCGATAGGTATTGATTCGACCTCTTAGAAAAGACCTAAGCGTTTGGATGCATATAATTAATAAGTAAGCTAAATTATTAATTCTGAGGTTGGCTGAGATATTGATGAGAGATTTTATATTAACACAAAGGTTTAATGTTCATTGAAGTGTGTGTATAAAATGTGAATATTCCAAACTCATACTAAATTCATAAAATGGTGAACCACACCACATAACTTAAACATGAGCTTAAACATTGCCACACGTGCGGTTGTATGTATTGGCAAATATCGAGGACACTTATTAAATAAAAGGTTTGAGCTCATTGTTCGTTCTAAATGTTTCTTTTAGTTTCTGAAGCGAAGGTCTTCGTTCCCAATTGAATTAACTCAAGGCGAGGACAGAGTAAAAACTGGATCTTCCCTACTCGAGCTGCGAAGCGGCGCTCGCGCAGACCAAAAAGTCGACGCATTCCATTGTTGATTGGAAACGAGTCGCGGTCGCGCGATCCAATGGGAAAAGCCCCACAGTGAAGACTTTAATGAACTAGAAAATGGCTTTGGACGGGGCATATGAAGGTTAGCAAAATCTAAAGTGACAAATTCAATATGCAATAAAATGGTAACCACTGAGACAGAATGTTTTAAAACGTTGTATAAAAGATCAACAAATATAAGGTTTAGTTAAAACTTCCGATTTGTATTATTGAAACTTTTAATATTTACTAAATGCATGATTATTGAGATATGTTAATTCGTGCAAGTGAAGTTAGAAACACTGCGGAAACTACGATTCTCATTGTAGTTAATTCATAGAAAATTTAATTTCCATTTGAGTAATAAATATGAGTAATTTAATTTACATTAAACTGACTAAACATCGAGATCATAGTATTCAATTCTGATTATATCGTTAGCAACTAAACTTCTTGAATAATCGACCAGATCAGAGTTCATAAGCAACGCAGTCATAAGTTCGTTACGTACATACTTACCTATTCTGTAACATAACGAACAGGTTTAGCAAACACTATTTTATCAAGAAACTACCAGAAACTTCCGTATTTTCACTTATGTAATGTGTGGAGATACAAAATTATTTTGCCGGCTACCATTATCGTCCTCTTGGAAAACCTTTCTGCCAGGCATAATTAGTCCTAGGCGATTTGGATTTTTTAGGACTTCTGTTCCTTCTTGGTGAGCCAGGACATTCATCATAGACGACCCATTTGGTGTTGCAGTTGAGACGTCGGCTGCTACACCAAGGGTTCCGGGTTCTGGGGATCGAACCCGGCAGTACAAACATTTGTGTGCATGAACACAAACAGGTCTGGTTGTAATGGTCTGAGTTTCTATGTATAATATGTATACATTTACAAAAAATAAATCATAAATATGTTTATGCGTTGTTTAGTACCCATAATACAGACTTCGCGCTTAACTTGGGGCTAGATGGCGCTGTGAGAATGTCAGTGGATATTTATTTATTATCATTTTTGGTTCTGTCCAAACGATTGGCCAGCTGCGGGTTAGGAGACATGTCGCCCTCTTAAAATCTGGCCCGCAGGCGATTTGTCACCTCTGGTAAAACGCTAAGGCCGCACTCGCCCTATAGTATTTGTATGTCGGGGCCAGTTATGGCAGCTGAGCCCTGTAAAATAACTAATAGTCAAGTCGCCCATTTGATAGATTCTTATACTGATATGATCCAAAAACCTTACAGTATCAGACAAAGTTTTTATAGACATGGTATAAATTCAATTAGTATGTGGGACTTTATAGAAAGCATTACGAATTTTAAGTACATGATATTTATTATCGTAACATTAATTAACAAACAAAAACTTTCTTCGAAAACTGTATAGTCCTAACAAAAAAAACATAAATATAAATTATATTATATACACCAATATTGTACAAAAATTAGATATTTGTCAGTATTTCAATACAATAGCTCACACTCATTTCGCCATCAACCAACTTCTGGATAACACATTTCATTTTTTTTCAGGGCCTGTTTTTGTTTTAATATTTAATCTTGGAACGGCAGATTAAATAAAAAATGCCCTTAGAACCTTAAAAAAACCTTAGAACCTGTACCTGCGGTTTTGTTTTTGACGTCGTAGGCATTAAATTGCTATAATTTCGATAAAAAAAATTCTAATATTTACGTCATCATTGTGTTTAAATAATATACTTTATGACTAGATGTAGGTATCTAAGTAAAACCAGTTTTTACGTACTGTATTTTTGCAAAAAATAAGGGAAAAAAAAGAAAGGGGTTTCCGACAAGACGAACTTATACAGTCTTCTGGAACAGTACTCGTAAAACGCTTTCCTGATTTGTTACAGGATTGATATGATAGCTGCCAAAAATGAGATGTTGACGATAGTCAGGCGTATTTTTGACCACTTTCATCGGAAGAAACAATTTTAATTGATACTAAACATACAGGTTTCTGACAATAGACGTAATAGGAATTAACAATTTAATTCATTGTTTTCTCAATTAAGCTAACGTTTTTACGAAAGTTTTAATAAGGAATATCCAAATGATCGTGTGACTGTATGTGCAAGCGGTAGTGGCGACCCAGTGCAGGGCATTTGCGGTGCAATCATCGGCGGTTCCCGTGAGAACGCACTGCGCCCGCGCACCGCCCGCGACGAAAGGTCACCTCAGCTCTTTAGCGGAACGTGACATTTTGCCTAATTATACCACTTTAAAATAAACCACTCTATAATTTCGCTTAAATATAGCGAATTTAAAATGTAAACGTTTAAAACATTCCAACGAAACTATTTATAGGTTTAGCAACTGTATAGAAATCATCTTTGTACTCGTATATCATTTTATCATAATTACAGCCTAAAAAGACTAGTTCCAATGACCACTTCGCGACTAAACTGAATAACTATCAAATTAAACCATATAAAAACTAAAACTCATCATACTCTGTCTATAACCCACCACCTGGTGTTAAATGTTACTGTCTGCAGTAAATTTCGCTTTTTTTTTCTTAAGCTACTTTTTAATGTTTTTGTAACTATCTACAATCCAGTGTAAACTTTCATGTCCTAATTTAAAATTGGTGAAAGTCTCATATCGAAAATCATAATTTTTTTGTTGGTCGCTTTTAACATTTCAGGAAGTAGCCAAACATTTTGATGATCATCTGGTCTATTACTCCGAGTCAGTGTGTTAATGACGAATCGGGAATAAAATCTAAAGTAAGAGCTCTTAATTGAGACTTTTTATGTTTATTAGTCTATTAATGATCATATTCTGTGAATATGAATTATCTGGTATCGGGAACCAACTCTATGAGAGTTCAAAAAACGACGAAACACTTCAAGAAAAGTAGGTAGTGATCTTGCGCTTCGCTTGGCTGTCTTGGCGGACACTCCCATGTCCCCAGATATATATGTGCGCAATGTAGTAAGCTCATTAGTGTAGTTACATTTTATTAATATAGAATTCAAACAAATATACAGAGTAATATTTTCCGACACCTAATGTCATATCATCATTTTTATATGCTGCTACTTTACTTCCGAAACTTCCATTGTTAACAGATTACCATAAAGAACTCGCAATTATTGAAAGCCTTGCACATCAGCGATAATTAAATTAAACATGCAATAAATCACTAGTACTGAGTGTCTAGGTAGGTACCACCGCAGATCTGGCACTGCAGTGTAAGTACCGAGTATAGACCTAACATCTATCGGGATGGGGTAGGGTAATGCTTACAGAAATAATGACTACCTACTGTTATTAATCTCCTTCAACTGTGTCTTGGTTAGGCGTATCACTTACCACCAGGAGAGCGTACTAATCGTCCCTGTATTCTGAGGTCCTGTCATAAAAGATTTGAAAGTTTCTGGTGTAAAGTTGTAGGTATTCTTTGTATTTGCTGTTTATTTTTGTTAAGTGTTTATAGAAATCTATCGTTAAATAATGTTCAAAAAAATTATTCTCACTAAACATATTTCTCAATTCTGAATTTAACGTTTGTTAATAGGCTCACCAATTGTAACGTCATAATTAACCCAATTAATGCCAACGGCGTTAGTATCAAGGTCTATTCCCAAATGGGTTTTAATTAGATGACGTTAACACATTGTTATGCGGGAACTAGTATATTATTCTCCTTTTGTTTCCTGGAATTTTGATAAAACTGTCTACCAAAAATAACTTGTCAAAAATATGCTATCTTAGACTAGTTCTAGTTGATGACCCATTTAGTGTAATCGTTGAGTCGTTGGCTACTACACAAGGGTTCCGGGTTCGATCCTCGTGCAGTACAAACATTTGAACATGTCTGTGTATTGGTCTGGGTGTTTTCTATTAATGATATATATAACTAAACCTGGAACAACGACTTATCAATGTTGTGTCTATAAATTAGTTCATGTTTTAATTATGTTTGTTCTGTTTCTGTTACGCTCATTAACATTAATAATAAGTAGGTTATCTACAGTGTTAAATATTTACATTTATAAAGTAGGTAATCACGTCCCTTACACGATTCGCAAACTGAATTTAGGCTATGCTCTTGATTGCAATAATTTCAATACTATATTAAACGTTCTTATCCATTCCTTGCCGAATAATTCTCAGTTTAAGGTGTATTTCAGTAGAAGGTTCAATTTAGGTCCGAATGGCAATAATGTTTTTTAACCTTTACTTTGAGTCAATGTTTTATACATAAAATGTACATATACTGCAGAAAGCCATGTAATACTCACTATACTTGTGTAAAAAAATAGTTAAATAAAACATTTAGTTCATTTGTTTTGGGATAAAAATAACTTTAGTGTACATATTATGATTTATTAAACATCTAAATAACAACATTTTCTATATTTATTATCTAAACATTGATTTTTAATCAGCCACATGGTTGGTTTAAAATACTTTCTTTAACGCCAATGGTAGGTATAGTTTCTTTGTTGAACTCATACAGAATTTGGAAGAAAATAATTTCAATTGTTTAACGTCATTTGCGAGGCGACGAAATTTTTACTGCATTTAAGTATTTATGTGTAATAGACTTTAATGAGTCAAGATAATTTAGGCCGAGTCGTCGTCCCTTAATCGACTGAAGGACGGATCCACATTCCATGCTCCACACAACAGCCGCACCAATTTAGATTAACTCAACAAAGGTTAATTGTCTTTAACATGCCATTTCGTAGGTATTTGCTACTCATGGTTGTATAGTTATGGTTGTGAAGTTAAAAAGTGGCACCAGACACAGATCAGCTGAAGAATCCTCGTACAAGTTACTCGTATAAGGTGGGCAAATAATTATGATATGTGAAGAAGATACTATAAGATGATAGGTCTCATCTTATAGTATCTTCTTCGTGATTTATAAGCGTGAATGAAGTGAAAAATAAGCCCAAGAAAATATAAATGCATTTTTTAGAAAAAAGCTGGTATTGAATGGAATTATGTGTGAGATGACAAGTGGTGTGCAGAAATAGAATGTGTTTCACACATGCTGTGCCAATACCTCACTACTATTTTAATATGGTGATGATTCGACACAAAATAATATTTAGATCTGGGGGCACGGCAGTGCCCCCGCCAAGTCGAGCGCGAAGCAAACACTGCCGTACCATCCTTTACAGGATCCATTTCGCCGCATTTTCAGGCCCCGATTTGAGAACCTTTGGATAATACCAGAGCGCTGAAATTTTCGTCATCTAGTAAGATATAATAACTTACTTTAAATCCAAAATTTCAAGTCTGTAGGTCATTTAGTTCCGACGTTAAGCGAAAGCAAAGTTTCGCATTTTCGACAGACACTCACTCACTCACTCACTCATGATCATCAAAATAGAACTAGTACTTCCCATTAACTCAGAAAGCTGAAATTCGGTACAGAGTTAGGGTTTAATGGCTACATAAAGGGAAAACTATGAAAACTTCGAAAATCGAACATCTGGAGTACCTGGTGACCCTGCTTAGATAACAAAATCATCAAAATAGAACTAGTACTTCCCATTAACTCACAGAGCTGAAATTTGGTACAGAGTCAGGGTTTAATGGTTACATAAAGGGAAAACTATAAACTTGAAATCGAAGATCTGGAGTACCTGGTGACCCTGCTTAGATAACAAAAGAGCCCAGCCAAACTATAAGAGATTGACATACCGCTTTAAACAATATATATTTAACATGGTGGGCCGCTTCATCCGATGTCAAAAATTGGGGGGCACGGTAGTACCGAATATTATATAGATATTTTACAGAATTTGGATTACCATTTACATGCCATTCCTTATCATGTCAAATAAAGTTACACACTATGTTTGGCAGTCTTTCAATAAAAAATGAACATAACTAGGGAATCGCATTAAGAATTTGTGGAAAAAATAAGCAAAATCACAAAATAGATAATTCAATAGCTCTTTATCGTTAAAATAATGGTTCACAAAAGGGCTAAGCTGGGTTACTCAAGACAAAAGAAAGACATTTTCTGTAAGCCTGAGAAATTATATTGCTTTGTCTTCATTCGTTAGTCATTCAACGCTCGTCCCACCTGTAAAGAAGTCTTGGGAAAATATCGTTTTCTTGCACAATTCCCAGCAACACCGTGTGAAAATCGCAAACAATATCCGAGAGATCATGTCTGTACACGAACCTCACAGAATGGTTCATTGAAGATGCTTTTATCAGTAACCAATTTACAAAGATCCGCTATTCAGTATTGGTAACATCAATGTAGGTTTTCGGTAGCAATAATCAAGGACCTTATATTAATGGTCGGGGACACACAACATCCATTGAGGTCCCTTCACACGGTCAAAGGCGACAAAAAATAATACAAAAACCGTTACGTTAAAAAAATGTTCTCATAAATCGTGAATGTATCTCATTGAGAACTGAGAACTCGATGCTCCACATGTGATGCGGTCATAGTTTGTTTATTCAGTTTTTTTAACTTGTGTTAGACCAGTTTTTATACTTAGCATGAGATTTAGGGGTCGTGACTTTCTGTTCTGTAGATTGGATGTCAAATACTTCAAAAAGTTTGTCATATAATGCCTACCTTTACTGTCTGTTATTTATACAACAGTTGAACAATTTACTTACTTATATATAAAAAAATAGGTAAGTAATTGCAAAAGATAGTGCTCTGGGAAACTCAATAAAATTAACACGCAGCGAAACGAGTGGTGTAAACTAGTTCTCAATAATTATATAAAATTAAGGAAAATGATTCATAACATATTTTTTTAAATTCGGAGAATTACGTTTTTCCTTTTGCCTTTACGTTCGAATCTAAATCCAATGGTTTTATGAAAGAGCGGTAAGCTGATTTTGCTATCAGTAATGTTTATTTTGTATTTATTTATACTGATAGAACTACGTTAAAAAAATAGTAATTTCGCAAATCTTGTTTTTAACCGGCAACAAAAAGAAGGTTCCCAGTTTGACCTGTTAGTATGTATGTTTGTTAGAAATGTTGTAATTAACCAAGAAGATCCTGTGAACCCAGACGGTATCCCTAGATAAAGTAACAGACGACAGTTAAGATTCAAACACATGGGCCGCATGTGCAACGCGTGGGATCCAAACGTATTCCATGAACCATGAATGGACCACAGATAGCATGGGATCGTGTCCCATACTCATTCTCACGCTTCTCGGAATATGAAAAAACAATAGTCTGTTAAAAAAATGGAATACTGATAAAAATACAGTGAAATGACGTATTCATGATGTCAATAATATCGACATATTGCAGTCAAAGATCATGTTTAAAACGATAGCGCGGCGCATGGAATGACAATTGTTATGATATAACTAAACTTGAATAATGAATAACTATCACAATAACTTTGGATATCTACGGAGAAGTGCAGGTAATAACTCTTTTCAATAACTGCTTTTTTGTATCATAAAATTAAGAATGTTATTTAAATTATATTACTACTTACTTACTTGTAACTTGAAGACTTTGCAAGCAGACTAATTTTAATAACAGTGTAATAACCTTTTTCCACGAGGGTTATTTTCACCATAACTTTAAACTTCTGCAAGAGTAATTCAACAGGATCAAGTATGCTGTATTTTTGGAAATGCTTAAAAATGTCTAAGTTTTTAAAACATTTCCTTACTTTTTACCGCTACACTTGTCCGTGTACCTGTTTGTACGAGTATGTACTTGGCGTCGACAAAATGAAGTCCCGAAAGGTAACTGTGACCAATTAGATCCCTCAGGCTCCGTTTTCTATAAGGTTAGCCTACCTCTACCGCCTTTGGCATAATGCTAATCAACAAATGAGATTCTGGTGATCAACATTGATAAGAGCTAGACTCTTATCACGTTACCTGCACGTACCGGATCGCTTTTCACTTGATATACTTATTCCTCCCTATAACATCCATAAACAAGATTGTAGAGTCCCATGATGGGAAGCTCATAGCTTTATTGGATAAAATCTTCAAGGCCTTGATCCATTTTACGCTCGCCACAATCTCGGTCAAGCTGCAAAAGTAAATATCTTAAAAAATCACAGGACCAGTGATAATTTGGTCTCCATACAGCTTCCTAAACAATCTTTTTTCATAGAGTAAACTGCTAAATCAGGCAGGCAAACGTTAGCTAGTACTAAAGAACTAGAGATAACAATTACATTCTTATGCATAGTGAGTCATACCAGGAAATTTTTAGTAGATAAATAAAAGGATCTATAATACTGGGCGTCGTTGGATATCATCACATATCACCTACATTTTTACTTGTCTACAAATAGGTACTCATATCAGAACTCACTTCATTCCTGTAGTAACATACACTGGAATTAATGTACTTAGGTATGTATACTAGGTGTTCCTTGAAATAAAAGAAAACACATTATGTTTGCCTTAATATTAGCCTCAACAAACCAAACTTAAAGATAAGCATATTTCTATAATTTTGTCGTTGTTAAAAACTTCATAAACGCACCAAGTCTTTATACTTGGTGCATAACAGTAGAACAGCCTTGGCTATCTCACTAGGAATGTGGGTGGGAGCCAATGACTGGGGTGCATTAAGCTATCGGTGCCGGCGGCCGGCTCGTCTGGGCTGCATTCTTGAGCTCACGTCCGGCTCAGGAATGTCTGCACTCCGCTCCCAGCTAGCAACCCGAGACGGAAGGAGCTGGCGGAAGCGGCTCATGGAACCAACAGACACGATCAAAAGGACCCTACAAACACCTTCCGAACCAATCAAAACTAAACTCTCCTACCGTCACCCAAGGCACAAATTCTAAATCGCCACTAGAACAGCTAAAGCAGAATCCACTGCAATGAAACTGTATATCTCCGAGCGGTATTAACGTCACAAGTTCACTACAATCCAGGAAACTGTGCGGACCTTATCATCCGGAGATAGAGCTGGGATTGCAGTGCATTGGGAGTGTTCTACATCGACAACGTTCGCAGTGTTCCAAGCCACGGCGCGCAACCGTCTCGCTCCACTGTGCCGTGCATCCTGCCTTGGACAGTGTAATTCTCCAACTATTCTACTTTATCAAAACCCTTAATTTTTACCTTATATTTATGTACCACAAAATTTCTTGATACTATCGGAAAAGTAAACGGTTTACAATAATTGCATATGTTTTAAATAAAACATAATATTTACTAGTATCTTACTTTATTTACTGAGTTGATGCAATCGTTTTGTTGGATTCTCGTGACTCAAAATTGAAGTCATAAACACGTAACGAAGTGTGAACAACATATTGAAATTTCCATTGCTTTTGACACGTTTTCATCCTTACGTTAAGGTTTCTCAGACTTCTTTTAGAAAGACCTCCCGTAGCGGGTCGTTTCCACATGGTATTTTATTTTGTAAACTGCTCATGGCGTCACAAATTGTCCCTGACGATTATTGATTAAACAAACGACTGGGTCCCGCATGCCGTCCTTCTCAATTGTAAATTGTTATTGGAAATCAATTGACACCGAACAAATTGAAGCGATGGGTTGCATGAATGATGCGGTCCAACATAAATATTTGTTTTAAAACGGAATGTTTGCGATTGCATCATTTCCATAGCATTCATAGTTTCACAAACATGGATAACCGTTGCGTATCACAAAACTAACAAAAGTGTTCTCAGAATTGTACTGACAACAGAGTAGGCGTGCCTTATACCATAATGATTTTAACATGGGTTTTTCCCGAAACAGGCAGATAAATACTTTTCCTGGTTTTAGTAGTTATAAGAAGCTTTGCCAATTCGCCAGTTCTCGTTTCGCGGACAATGTTCGTAAGATCAGTTAGGCAGTGGTTTGCGAACTCCTGGAATTATTATAATATATTTTAACCTTTTAAAATAAACATTTTTTTTATTAATTATTATTCGGAGCGCAGTAAAGCTTGTGTTTGAGACTGAACCCCAACTCACGGGCAATTTCGTCGAAAACCGAATGACGTTCGGCAAAATGCACTTGGAATATGCAGCGAGACGTTTTGTTTAACGCTTAAAATCAGAATATAGATGAGCTTTAAACCTATGATAACGTCGAAAAATCTTGCCCAGCTGTGGACCCTTTTGCTAAATATTATGTAATAGAATAAAAAAATAAAATCTCATACAAGATAAAATTAACATAGAACAGTTAAGGAAATTAAAGACAAGAATAAATTTGAGAAAGTGATTTATTATGTACCATTTTAATGGTAATAAAGATAATAAAATAATTATATGAGCATAAGGTTTTTTTTAATTTCGCAATACTGTTAATGCTAATGGATTATTCAATATTTTCATGGAATGTCTTTGGAACGATAAATATTTTATTCAATCCATCTTATTACTCCATCTCATACTATTAGATTACTTTACTTTATCTGAACAGTGTTATTGCTCATGCGGGTGCAGGTTAGTAAGTGAAAGTGAGGTCGCGCTTTCTATCCGCCAAACGCTTGCGAAAGTCGCACATAACGCGGTATCTACCAGACTAACTACTACTTAGTTTCTATACTCCAAATTGAAAGTTAAGTCTAAATACGAAACCATAGAGACACGCCAAAGATAATTCTTTATTAATACTTCGATCAAACCTTCTGTAACAGTTAATTCATCATCATCCCTTTAATGCATTTAAATACCTACACAAATAGGATTCCGAGTAAAAGTAATTTTCATAGATTTCTACGTCGAAAATGGTAAACTAGCTAAAGAGTGATAGGATAGGTTTTAGTAACAGTCAAAAAGTGTTTTTATTGATATCCAGTTTAAACAGTTTGAAAATTTAAGCAGATGTTATTGCATCAATGAAATATTTTTATTAATAATCTATTATGAACTACTAGAACTCTTCAAAAAGCTACTGCCTATATGTCGAAGACTATCTTCCCATTGGGCTGGTTACAGAAAGTTTACTCTATCGTTGGGGAAGCAGGTGAAACCTGTCCCACTGCACAAGCCTCATGCTAAATTAAAGTTTAGTATATAATGAATGTTTCTAAATAAATGTTACTTATTAAATTTGACAACAACAACTCATTTCAACTTCATCCCACAATATTGTATTGTATTTGTACCTTATCATGTACGATGAAGATACTTGGAAATCAACAAGACATAAAGCGCCACATATCAGAAGCGAAAGATAAAAACGTTATCTGCAAAATTTCCAATGATTATTTTTTTATATTGTACCTACTTTAATATGTTTTGAAGCATATACTTAGTATCTTAGATCAAGATTGCATAAATTGTTTAAATATATGCTGGAATCTATAGCAAAAACTCAATATTATGCGCAAATAGTCCAATCTAAAATTTATTTACATAAAAATAACAAATGGAAATATTCCAAGCTCATCAATCTATCAAGGCCAACCCTAATTTCTTTATCCAGTCGGCCACGCGTAACGTAACAAACATGAATTCTGAGCATTTTTTTCCAAAGGAAACCGACGTGGCAGTACTGCTTTTTATATTTTATCCTACTTGTACTGACTTCTTTGGCGCCTCCTATATATGTAACTTTTTTCACCGAAGAAGCAAAATGCCAAGAAAATACGCTGAGTCACTTTATGATTTAGAAGTAAATAATTCAAGACTGCTTAGAAACGAACTCATGTATCCACCAATTTCATAAAGGTAAGTCGCTTATGATTTACTGTAATTTAAAAAAACTTTATTTTACAATAGAATAAAACAGTATTTATAAATTCAATTGCTGTTTGTTTGTATCGGTATAATTTGGTATCAAAATATTTGAAAAAAATAAGGCAAAAGAATATATCCGTTAAAATTATTCTACTTGACTGCAAGCAAAAAAAAGCTATTGTTAGAGAATCATCAAAAGTTACCTTTATCCTTACTAGAAGTTTAACAATCTTTAAACATCAATATATTATTATTAGGATATATGAATTATCATACAAACTACGCCGAATCATTATATTTAAACATGATCTCATTCATTCTAATGACATTTAGCTGCCTAGCAGCAAGTAACCCCATAATGACGCCCCTCCTATTTTGAGTAATAACTTAATGGGAATCACGGTGTAGGTAGTCGCTAACCTGTGACGCGACTTATGATATTGAAATCTTATAACTTAACACTTTCATACAGATCACAATATCAATCAAGAGATGAATGACAATATTAGACACAACTTTGCTCAAGTTTTAATACTTTGCAAAATACATTAAATAAATATTAGTTTTTGAGTAAATAATGTTGATAAAGAATTTTTTTTTATTTTGTGATTGTATTTGCAATGAATGTAAAATAAACAATTGTTACACAGTAAAATTAACATAGGTAAAACAACATTGGAATTATTACACATTTGCAAACTACGCTAGTAAAAGTGACGTAATTTGTCAAATAGTGCAATGCAGGGTGATAATATTATATAAAAGTGATTGTATATACATTTCTCGCATTGGTTTAACTGTGGGCTTGTTCTGAAGATAAAAATATTATTTGGTCGGTATGACAATTATCTATGCTCCAAATGCACTAATTGTTTAATAAAATATAAAGGATATAAACCAACCCTTTCACACGCTATATAAACTAAGTTTTTTTTACCCAACCGCAGCAAAACAAAAACTTCAGTATTATAATGTAGACCATACACAGCTTGATGCTATTCTTCGTACAGACAGTCCATTGTGCAACTTGCAGAGAGACTTGAAACACAATCTTGCGCGTCTGTGCTAATGCAGTGCGTGCGCAAGAACCCTCTACACTTACGATCAAAAGTGAATTTGTTAAAATTTTCGGCGGAAATTTTCAAAATGCATGCCAAAAATATTCAAGAAACTTAAATAAACATTTATCAATTGTGATAACGATTCTACCAAAACATTCAGTGGCTGTCGACGATTTAAGGGAAAACATTAAACATTAAGGCAATGACAGTACATAAGCAAACGTGATCGGAGAAACTTGATAGCGCGAGTGATTGGACAAACAGAAAACGAGGTTGTCGTCTGGCCTGTTACATGGCCAGGCAATTACTACGAAACGTGCCGCAAACAATAATGCAGAAGCCAGATATATCGATTGAATGTTCGTACGAAAACAAATGCTCGTTAGAGCTGTTTCCCATTTTAAAATTATCCTTGCTGTGCCTTTTTCTTACTGGAATTTACTACAGGCACAAAGAATAAACAGCACAACATATTATTTGCCTTAAGAAGTGGAATCACTGTTCACGAATAGGAACTTCAAACGTATGCATACAACTAAACTTAGCTACAACTATTTAATTGGGAGAAACACATAAATTGTATGTATTTATTTTTACTTGTAAAGAAGCATGGAATCTAATATGATTCTCAACAGTTTAATTGCAATTCTAGAATCTCCAGTTATGTTATGGGTAACTGGACATCCCTTTGTATTACATTTAAGGAGACGTCGACCAATGCGAGCAAACGAGACGTGACCGTTTTTGTCTGCCGTTTCTTATTAGTTTCTAATGTCGTGCCGTCATATTATGAACAAAGATCGTTCTGAAGACAAAACGTACATTGCCGCTTAACTAAAGAATTTTCCTCGTCTGTGTTTGATAAGCGCGCATGCTAATGAGGCGATTAAATACGATTGTGCATGATTGTAACTAAAGGAGATGACGTAGACTCGTTTCAAATTTGGCAATGGCAGCACGATGACCTCCAGCAGAGCGTTACACCACGATACTGCGCAGCAAACTTAGTTTGATATGAGTAGTTGTTTATAAGAGATTAGCAACAAAAAAACCAGTTCGATACAAAATAATGGTATACGTATAGTCACTAGAAGCAAACTCAAAACCTGTTTTTTTGGATAGTACTCATGAAGTAATGTAGTGAGGTCAATTTGTGTGCGAATATTACTTAGGCATGGTACTTGATATATACATATAATTAACTATAAGATAGTTTAATTTCAAGGAAAGGTATTATTTACGTGTACGCCAGTCAAGCCACTGGGTTCTCGTGGCAGGTTACACCTAAGCTCCCCACACGCTAAGCTGTGTGAGAAGGCCTGTCCTTGGGAAGGACGTTACAAGCAGACTGGATGTCTAACTCGTTCTAGTCATGCATAGATTTAAATATATATTATCTCAATGGAGTCATACTGTAAACTAATAAACGGTTCAAAGTACATATTATTATCTTATTTAAAATGGTTAAACAATAATTTCGCTACTTCCACCAGAAATTTTAACATTTATGTTCTTATGAACATAAAAAGTGAAGTCCACTAAGCTAAAAGTTTTCACTAAGCTAAAAGTTTATTAGCTATGGATCTATGTAATGAATAATATTTTGAATAATATTTGATCGTTTTTCATTATATATACTTAGAAATATTAGCTTTTTACCCGACTACTCAAGAAGGGTTATGTTTTTACAATACCTTTTACCATTGTTAATGCAATTTTAAATCTTGTAGAGTGTTTTCATTTATCTATCTACCTATTTCAAAACAAGCATCTCAAATAAAAATTGAGAAATATCCTCCTTAAGGAAGGAATTCCAAAAGTTCTCCCTAACTGTTCCCTGGACTATTTTTTAGGGTAAGGGAAACCTATTCAATGAACATTTACCTATTTTAATGCATGTATGTAGTCTATCAGTAAGTATAGGTAGGTATCTCACATAATAATTCAAAAGGTTTTTTTACTATTTGTCTTGTTAATGTAAAAAAAACTTCCTTCACCTTGCTATAACCATAAACCTGGTAAACAACAATGACTAGCACATACCTGTCAACCACATGGTCGCGCTTAACATCCATGCCATTAATATACGTAGGTAATAAAATCTCGCATTTGAACTTAGCTTCAATTGGAGTGCAATAAAACGTACCTACGCGCTAAACAGTAAACGATTTTGAATGACAGGTACGAAGGACCAACTCTACTTGTGACAATTAGCTAGGGAAAACTGGCAAATTAAAATCGATACGTCGCGATGTTGCTTTCCAAATGGCCTGGACATTTTTAGTAGCAGATTACGGCAGTTTGAAGAGATAATTCACAATTATATGAACTCCGTCAAAAATTACATTTACCTTTTCACGGTGCCCTTATTAAATATAACTAAACACGGATGTTATTTTGGTATCATTTTATACATTTGTATTTGTACCTGTAGTTTTGAACTAAGCTGACAACACTTTCGATAGTGAAAATCTACTTTTTCATGCCATTACCCGAAATTAGTGAGGGGTACTTAACAGTACCATAGACTTGACCTAGACCGTAGACCTACTGGTGAATTCTAATGAAATCTATATATGTATTCACATTGCCGAAGCTGGCTGTGAACATAATATATTGTTACGTGTGAACTGGACATTTTTAACAGTAGGTAGTGAATTCACACTATAATAATCGTTATTTTTTCTGAATATAAAAAAATAATAGGATTTATTTCTTAAAATTACTTATGCAGGAGTTGATACAATATTTTGATAACGGGCCAAACACTATTTAAAAATAAGGTCGAATGCATTAAGCCTTGTATTGGCAAACGGTGACTTCATGTAGGTATACAAGCATTTTGCATGATCACTGCGCCAAGTCTGATGTTTTATTCATTTAAAATATATGTCTATTACTAAGTGTAAGGCTAAAGTTCAACCAAACAAAGCTGTTTCATAGAATTGCGTGAAGTATTCGGGTATTAAAATTTTAAATACCCAATTTTAATGTTACATTACAAAGTAAGATTTTTCTTTCGATCATTATGAAACTCTATTGAGTAGGACCAAAAACCTATCGGTAACTGTTCGCTGATTGTTCAATAAAACTGTTGTGGGGTAAGGAATCAGCTAAAATACCGACCTAATAATATGTGTTTTAAACTAAGAGTCGTCTGTACTCGGCATTTGTCCGATTAATCTAGGTATGGCCATCAGCCATCTGCGGTCAAAAGCGAAAAGTATAACTGAAAAAAAGTTCCTGTAATCTTTAAGCCGAATTTTGAGTGCAACTCCGGTAGCCCTTTAGACACGTTGCTTGAAATCTTTCTTTGGGATGTCAACTGACTTGCAAGCGGTGCTTATTCTATCGGACACATTAATACTGTTGGCAGAAGGTCATTAATTCCACAAGCAAAGTGGGGAGGATTAAAATATACATAAACAAACTCAATGAATGAAGGTATATTTCTGAATATTTATGTTCCGTTCTATGGTAAAAGCCACTTTGCGTGTTTTATAGTTTCTTCTTACACACTTGTTCAAACCATTGCTTCATTAAAATGTTAAAAAACTTCAATTAAATGGTTTTATTCTCACCTGGGAACGTATCTCCTTTAATTTCATATAAATTATCATTCCAAATTCACGGCTTCTATTTTAGCGGCATATTCGCGGAACGCTTTCCCCGCGAAACAGAGCTTTTAATGAACTCATTTATCATTATTTTTCATTAGTTATTCAAACATCAAATGACTGACGTGAATGTGTCCAGCATTTCGGTATAACGTATAGTACTTACTTAAATGTAGTAAATAAGTATCAAAGACTATCATCTCATTATTCAAATCATCAAGGTGCACGGGCTTTGTAGTTGATTACAATACAAAGGACGTAATCAATACTGCCATTTCTAACAAAAACCTACGTTGATTATGCCGTGGGAAAGGCATTATTATACCATTAAGTACTAGGTACCTATCAGAGTCTATGACGATTAGATATAAATATAAAGTTGTGTAATGTCATACGAGTTGATTTATGTGCTGAATCTTAACAATAAAGTGTATTTGAATGCTCACAACGTCTTATAGACTCTATCTCGAACAATCTAGAAAAACCGATCCGTTCAAAATTTGTATTGTAGGGACGGTAATTAATTTATAAAAAATATATTATGTGGAGCGTCGGTGGACCAGTGGTGCGGACTGTCGCCTTCCTACCGGGGGCTGAGGTTCGAATCCCGACACGTACCAATGTATTTTCGAATTTTCGAAAATATATGTACGTTATCGCGCGCTTTACGGTGAAGGAAAACATCGTGAGGAAACTTCATGCACGCTTGCGAAGAGATTCGAAGGTTGTTGTGAAGTCGTCCAATCCGCATTAGGCCGCGTGACGACTAAGGCCTTAAACCCTATACGGGTAGGCTCGTACCCTCGGTAAGGACGTTTAATGAGCTGATGATGATGATATTATGTACGAGTTGCATGTTGTATAAGACATTCTTCCGCAGTAAAACGTAGCCTACGTGTTTAACCAGGGTGTCAGCTAACTTCGAACTAAATTTTATTAAAATCGCTTCAGTTAAGTCACGTTGAAGCGCGCAGCCCATCCGGCGAGAGCTGCGCTTTATTTTTAATCGTACGCATTTGTTTACTTACATTGTAAAAAACGTTATCTCAGTTTTACAAACGACACTTCAATTTTATTGATATGAATAGAGTAGGTAATAAAATATAAGGTTCTTATAGTTGTTTCGAAAGGTTATTTCTCAAAAACTTTGATAAAAATAAATTAGGTAGATGCACAATCACGAAGAAACGTCCACCAAAAAATGTGCGAGCCCATGAGTCCCATGACACATACGTATAATTATTGTTATTTAAGAAAATTAAAATAACTAATTATATTCATTTAAATTTTGACCATAACGCGTCACAGAAGAGTACAAAATCAAAAGCTCGAGCACACTACTACATAGTAGGTCATTATGACATGTAGCGATCGACGTGATTATGAATGAAAATTCTGCCCAACTGAAGCAGAACAGACTTTTTTAATGAGATTGTGCATCTAGTTTAGTTCATTTTTATCGAAAATCAATAATTAATTGATAAACAAGAATACCTTTTAGTATAACAGCTTACCGAATACTGTGTTCCTACGTAAGTCATTTAGTAGTAAGTATCTACGTGACAACGTCTACAAAATTAAGGAGAAATATTTCTTCCAAAAGACACTGACCGCGAGACGAATATCATAAATTATTTTTCAATTTTCATGTATTATTTATTTGTTTGCCTTAAGAAAGTAACATTGCAACAGTTTAATACTATAAGAAGATTAACGAATTCGAGTTCTTTTACCATCATAAGGTCTAATTTGGATTTTCAAATACCTGCTATTAGACCTATTGCAGAAGTGATTTTCACATAAATATGTGTATACCTTGCAAGCAGATGTTTGAAAACTAGACCGATAACGTCATGCCCAAAACTTCACATGATTTACCAATTTATCATATTACAGTAGTACCGGAGTGGTTTTTAAAGTCAAACAAAAATAAATCTTAGAGGAATAGTAACTAATAAGGATTCTGTTGAGTACAATTAGGTACCCGTATACATATATCCGAGTAGTGGGCTCTATCGTGATTATCCACCTCCGACTCGGAAAAGGGATTGGATCGGCGTTGACTCAGCGCTATGCCCCAAATTCCATAGCACACCATCCGATCGTTTCATAGAACTATTAGAAAATCAACTGTAATACTATTAGAACAAAAACTATATTTGCGAACATAAATTTCCAAAGAGCCGTTGTTTCATAGTTCGCGCGATCTATAATGTTTAACAGATGCTTTATGATCGTTGGAACAGTTTAATGTAGTTGAATTGACGTTTGGGGATACAATAGTTTTAATGCTAATGCTAAATAGACATAAAGAAGTAAAATAAAGTCAGTACATGATGTGCCATTACAGGATTGTGCCTTTTCGAACTTTATGGTTACCGGCTGATATACTATTATTGTTCATCCATTCCACGATAGACCATTACGATAGTGCTCTTAGTTGCTACGCTATCAAGTTTTCAATTGTCCAATCGCTTAAATAAATAAGAACACGTTTTACTATTAAAAAAGTGTTTTTTAAACATAATTTCAGTTAAAAATATAAGTAGGTAGTTTTTTTTATTTGCACTTAAATATATTTAATTTTAAAATCAGGCTCCAAACCTATAAACTTACGTGTAAACTCACAACGCCAAGTTACATAAACTTCTTTTCACAGACTTGTCTCAAGTATGTCAATCGCAATGAGAAAATTAAAAAAATAAAATATTATATATACATTGTTTTTATTCAACATTCAAGATGTTTGTTGAATCAATTTTTCAATTAGTATAGAAAAACGTTTACCAAGTAGCCACCAATAGATTGAAAAGTTTCCCGCCTCGCATGTCTTGTACAAGATGTAGACAATTATCTCCTAAAATGATATTTCAGTTACTTGAAATATATATAGTTATACATATATATAGTCATGTTTACTGAACCAAGTAAACTTTAAACTCTCTTAATCGCTCTTGCACGCCTATCATATTTATGAATAGCAGTATTTATGTTGCTATGGCAACCTACATAAATACAACGTGTATTGTTTACTGTAAGGGAGCCACAAAACGCATTATTAGTAGAAGCGACCTTCAGGGCCCGGCCCAAGAATGCCTTCTGTTGTTTCAAGAGTGCTATTTCCAAGAAATCTGCTTCACGCGTGCACCACGCGCCTTTTTTATATAAAATTGTGTAGGAGATATGGGGCCGTGTTAACATACTTGATACTTGCGGTTCAACAAACTGCTATAAGACAAGTTTTAAGCAAGATTTACTTATCCGCAAATAAAGAATCTCACATAGATTTATTTCATTCACAAATGAAATACATTAGTTTAAATAAAATCCCTTAGATATCTTAATACTCACAATAAACAAAATGAACAGTCCATTTGTTAATGATATTTACATTGTTTTAAATTTTCCATTGCTAATATATTAAACTTTAAAAATTTGTAAATCACTGAGCAAATAAATACTAATCATCATTTTTAATAAATGGGTATTTGTTTATCTTGATTAGATAATATTTTGTATTGACCGTTTTCTTTTAATATTACCACAACCAGTTTAATATTACCACGATAAAGTATCAAAATTGGTTCGGTATCGTATAAATTCCGTTGCCATCTTAGCGCCAGCCTACCTGTGGTGTAAAAAACCATTCTGGCTGTAGGCCCGCGTCGGCGCTTTTGAGATAATTTATAAGGCTGTACCTTTCTTGGAATTTCGAAATCTCGCTGAGATAGCTCCGAGCCCTGTCGCAGCTTCAGGGAATGGAATGTAACGGATTTGGATAGGAAAAAATATTGTATTGTGCGTCGCCTCCATTGTGACATGATTGGTAACATTTTCTAATTTAATAGTGAATTCAATTAGAAAATGACGCGGTAGTGTGTTGGTAAGTGTACCTAATTAAAAGTTCTTAAACACATTCATGCTCAAACATTAATTTTAATTGGTCCCTATTTAAATGATTTATTAGAAAAATGCAAATTGTATTAACCTTGGTAACATAAAAGTGGTTTTCATTGCCTTCTTAAATATCGTTTACCCCAAGATGAAAAAACTGAGTAAACTACATCGAGGCAAGTTCAGAACCCCTTATTTTAATTTAAGTTTTTATGTATCATACTATTGAGATAAGTTTTGTAAGCTTTCCGTCAAGTTAATAAAGAAGGAAAATCATTTGTTGGAACAGGCATAAAGTTTTTAAATAAAGTACCACAAAATCTTGACGAATCGCCCATTCACCAGTTTAAATAGAAAATTAAAAAATCCTTAAGAAGAAAGGTTTGGTACTAGACAATAGACTTATATTAGTCAATATTGTTATCAGATAAAGATGGTCCTGCACATAGTGTTCCAGTTACAAAATCTTTGTAATAAACTATGTTTGGTAAGTTACGTGTAGGTAAATGACAAAACTGTGTAATAATATGAAGTTTAAAAGAGGACTATCGAGTTACTTGCCGGTCCTTCTTGAAGATCCTAGTTGCTGAGTTTGAGATGTACTCGTAGGTAGATTAAATACGTCCTTAATCATATCGATCTAATCAAGAAAATCCTAAATCATTGAGGTAACTGATACTAGTATAGTATAGGTACAGTAGTATTGGTAATGTAAAACCTGATACTGATGAAACCTGAAAAAATCAAATAATTTATTTCCTATAAAATTTTCCTCTTGCCATTTTAACGAAAAAAAAATTAACCATTCATGATACTTTGGCTTTTGTTCAAGGAAGATATTTAAAAAGTGATGTTAAAAATATTGAATCTTCAACCTAGCCTGGCAGTGCTTTCTACATAGGAAGAAACAACCGACCGCGGATCAGTTAAACATTGCCAGCGCAGGCAAATATGGCGTCTATTACAAATGGAATACGGCGAGTCCAAAGTCCAACGGGCACAAATATACGGCAACTGTACAAGTGGTGCAGTCTCAGAGCGAAGTTCTGGGAAAGCAGGCCGCATACCACACTGCGAGCTGCTATTGGGCCGCTCGGTGTTTAACTTTATCAAAGACTGCTACAGCAACTGCAGAAGCGACCAGACTGGCGGAAAATCCATCCATCCTCCAACTTATCGTTAACACATTACCTACTTACCTAACGTAAGCTGATTTTACGCAATACCTACGTTTTCGTTTAAATGCCTATAAAAGTAGACCAAATTTTATTCTTCTATCAGTTTCCTGTAACATAGATAACACAGTTAACATTTTTTAAAATAATTTAATTTTGTTTATTTAAAGGTACTAGAGGTGCGCCGAATATTTATTTGGTATTCGGCGGCTACATATTTTATCTATATTAAATCAACAATGTATTTAAGGTATTTAATTTGGATAAGCATTAATGCTGTATAGGTTAACCCACCAAAAACATTCTGTAAAAAATCTAGCCAAGTCTCGATGGAGCTGCTTGATTATCTCTAAAAAGTAATGAAATCAAGACAAAGACGTGCCAAGTCTAAGGTTCCTTACTGCAATTAATTAATTATTATGGTTAATGTTGTGTGACTTGGCCGTTGAAGAGTACACAAGGATACAAAACTAGGTGTTCATGACACCATTGCACCAATCTGTCGCCAGAACCGCTACCCATTGACGGTACAAATTTGCCACTTGGAAAACGGTGATTCAATAGCCCATCGATTGTAGGCTCGATAAAGCCACTAACGTATAAAGAATGTTCAACGGCCAAGTCACACAACATTAACCATAATAATTAATTAATTGCAGTAAGGAACCTTAGACTTGGCACGTCTTTGTCTTGATTTCATTACTTTTTAGAGATAATCAAGCAGCTCCATCGAGACTTGGCTAGATTTTTTACAGAATGTTTTTGGTGGGATTTTACTTCTTTTTGTAGAAACTTGAAAGGAATATTAGACGACCCATTGGGTGTAATGGTTGAAACGTCGGCTACTACACCAAGGGTTCCGGGTTCGATCCCGGGCAGTACCTACAATATTTGTGTGCACCAACATGTCTGTTTGTATTGGTCTAGCGCGCTCGACTTGGCGGGGACACTACCGTGCCCCCCGATTTTTGACGTCGGATGAAGCGGCCCACCATGTTAAATATATATTGTTTAAAGGCGGTATGTCAATCTTTTATAGTTTGGCTGGGCTCTTTTGTTATCTAAGCAGGGTCACCAGGTACTCCAGATCTCCGATTATCCAAGTTATTATAGTTTTCCCTTTATGTAACCATTAAACCCTGACTCTGTACCAAATTTCAGCTCTGTGAGTTAATGGGAAGTACTAGTTCTATTTTGATGATTTTGTTATCTAAGCAGGGTCACCAGGTACTCCAGATCTTCGATTTTCGAAGTTTTCATAGTTTTCCCTTTATGTAACCATTAAACCCTGACTCTGTACCAAATTTCAGCTCTGTGAGTTAATGGGAAGTACTAGTTCTATTTTGATGATTTTGTTATCTAAGCAGGGTCACCGGGTACTCCAGATGTTCGATTTTCGAAGTTTTCATAGTTTTCCCTTTATGTAGCCATTAAACCCTAACTCTGTACCGAATTTCAGCTTTCTGAGTTAATGGGAAGTACTAGTTCTATTTTGATGATCATGAGTGAGTGAGTGAGTGTCTGTCGAAAATGCGAAACTTTGCTTTCGCTTAACGTCGGAACTAAATGACCTACAGACTTGAAATTTTGGATTTAAAGTAAGTTATTATATCTTACTAGATGACGAAAATTTCAGCGCTCTGGTATTATCCAAAGGTTCTCAAATCGGGGCCTGAAAATGCGGCGAAATGGATCCTGTAAAGGATGGTACGACAGTGTTTGCTTCGCGCTCGACTTGGCGGGGGCACTGCCGTGCCCCCAGATATCGCTTCGAAAATTAGTTATATTTTCCGTAAAAAGTAAATGACAAAAAAATTGTGGCATATCCATAAAAGATGTTTATATACCATCGCGGAATTTTCTGTAGACCTTTTTAATGTATAAAATACTTAGTACATTATTTTGATGAATCTTTTTATTTTAAACGCACATAGAGACAGAAAACGCGACTTTATTTTATACTATGTAGAGATGATGTGATTCTTTAATAAGATTGCTTCCACACTGACATTTCTGACTGAACATTAAGTTCATTTAAAAGATTTATTACATATAGGTACTTTATAAAACTTTTTGCTTCTCCGTTCTTCTTTGCATATTTGCTACTTTTTGTTAAAAATGGTGTGTACCCTAGGATAAACATTTAAAGTCTTACGCTATTTTACGGATGATTTAGTTTATATCTGTTGTTGTTCCTACCTTAGCAAAAAAATGAACATATTAAACAAGTAGGTAATTTATAATTAATTAAGGATTTTAATTTATTTTTACAGTTGCACAGTAGTAATTAATAATACAGCATAAACAGTGCCTATTAGAACAGCTTATCATAGGTATACCTACTTATCTAAGAGTTGGCTGCTCTGTGAGAATTCCATTGCTCTTTAACATTGTTAAAAGTCACGATGTGAACGCCGCGGGCTCCGCGTCGAGCCGGGTTCATTCATTAAAATATGCATTTATTACCATACGTCTGCAGCCCTATCCTATTACAATACCAATTCATAAACTAGAAGGACACCTTATTCATTCCAAATGACAAAATCATAACTTTAAGAACGTCTTGTGAACCTATGAGTAACCTGTTCAAAGGTATATCTGCCGAAGGTTTTTATATTTAGAAATATTGCCATAGAAATATATATATTTTGTTAAATTTAACGATTTTACCAATTCAATATGCGGGTTTTTATCAAAAACCTGAAGAGTCAACTAATACGAGTAGTTTTCGCTGTTGTTTCGCATTCAATCATTTAAAAATACCTAAACAAGATTATAAATACACTTGTCGATGGAACAATGCTTAAGTAACATTTAAATAATTTAAATATGTTGATAAAGTGTTGATATTTAAACTTGTTGGCATAAGAAAGTTAACCTTATCAGAAATATTGGCAGTGACAAAAGTCTACTAGGGAAACTATAAAGCAAAATCGAAACACAAGCGAGCGTGTTTTCGATCTTCAGTCGAATGGTTGGTTTGTGCTGAGGCAACATTCGCCTTGAAACCCTGTATTTTTTATTTTTCATTAATATCTTGCGGTTTGGAATTTAAATCTTAATTATACTATAGACTAAGGTCCTTGATTCTATACTAGACAAATATTTATCCTTGCTCCCGATGGTTATCCTGCATATTTAAATATTGCCAGAATTATTCATTTTCAATTTGATTCATCACACCACGCTAATGCTTATAATAATTTCAACATTATGGATATTATTGTTGTATCACATTTCGAAAGTATTATTTAATCTTATAAAACTTAAATCCCTGATAATTTCAAAATAAAATAAATTTATTCACTAGATAATAATTTGATGTGATAGACTTTTTGATGTTTACATTACATTACATGAGGATTATTTAGTTTCTTTAGGCTGGAATAGGAAGAATTTATGCATCATGTCTGTAAAGACAATGAAGTATATTAGAGATGGGACTCACGCAAGTGATCTCCTACATAAAAGTGAGGTAGGCATGTTTGGCACGTTTGCTGTAGTTTATCGCATGTGACGGGCTGCACCTAGTTGTAGCCGGCTAAAACTAGGTGTAGCCGCACTTCGGCTATTAGCCGTTACATTTGTACGAATTCTTGATGGCTTTTTAAACCTTACAAAATCCTAGCAACAAAAGTTACGAACCTCTGTTAGGATATTGAAGAGAATGCTAGCTAACCCAGTACTTAGGACAACTTGCAGTGTATTGCCAATCACGATACCTATCATCTGTGTTTGTTTTGTAGGTGTAGGTGCAAGCAATAAGTGCGTTGGGAACTTTCCATAATTTACCTTTATGAAAACAATATTTTACAATACTCGTACTTACCTATAATGACAATTTGGTAGATAACAGTATGAAGCCCTGTACCTAAGAAATCTTTTTGTCACCAGGTAAGTAGTTTCGTTATATAGCAACACTTTCTTAATTAGCGTTTATCTAATGCACAGGCTCTTTTCTAAGAAAATGCCAAGTTCAAATTACTCCGAATCCGGATGTACTCCTATCCGAATACCAGATGATAAAATTTCAAGAGATATCCTAGAAAAATTCCGAAAATTTAAATAACGTCGACATGTACGCTATTTTAATGATTTAATGTAGTCGACATTGAATCAAAACTATCTTTCGTAGGAAAAAATCGGTGAGGGGGTGAAATCGGGACGAAGTGTATCGGGATGAGGGCGACAGCTGCTTAGCACGTGGAAGGGCAGATGCCGGCTGACGCCCGCGCACGAGCAAGCTGCGTGCGCACCTGCACAACGCCAAACTTTTATAAGTTTTTTTAAATTATATCTACCTCCATCAATGCCAAGCCATCTGCCGAATTCAATTTTTTATGCAAATATCTGTAAGGAATTTTGGACATAAGTTTAGTTATTAGGTTGGGTTTCTTGTCGTTCGCGCTTCTTATTTCTAATTGTGCCTCAACGTTAGAATAAGTATAATATATTGCAGGCATGAATAAAACTAAACAACGTGTGTAGAACTAGCGATAAATCTTAAACAGTAAATGTAGGTAATTAGGTACTCCTACAAGTATGATTTGTTACCTAGATGTTATCAGCTACTTACCTACCTCATTATAAGATTAGTAAAATTATTTGATGATACCGAACCATTTTGTCTATAGGTAAGTAAATCTACATACCTAAGCCACGCTACGATTTTTTATGCTATAGCAGGCAAACGGCTCATCTGATGGTAAATGACACCGCTGCCCATGTCCATTTGCAAGACCAGAGGGTACTGAAATGCGTTATTTTCCGATTAGCTCATTTTATTATTGTTATTTCTTATATTGTGCAAGAGACTAGAACACCTATATAGAAAAGACTATATAGGTACCTAGATAAGTACTAAGGTGATCACAGACTCAAGACCCACACACCTGACTAATAAAGTGACGGAGTCCTACGTTTACGTAATATTATGGTTATACCTATCTCGATCTAGACTGCAGTTCCATTGCAACGACGCCGCTAGTCGCGACTTCACACATACTCGTAATTTTTCCAGTATATTTAAGTTTTCATATCTACATCTATCTGATATATTAACTTTAATTAGAAAGCTCTCATTTACGTCTGTGGTTCAGAAAAAAACATATGTCATTCCTTACAGTGCTGGCAAAATTTAAAGAACTGATTTTGTGATACGTTAAATTTTAAATGCAACATGGAGATGATAAAATACAAGTGCATCAAAATTATGTAATGGACGAAGAAAACAACGCTCCTGAAGACAATGGCGAAAATGCAGTACCTGGGACTTCGGCAAGTGCGTTAACAGTTTAAAACAATGCATACTTTGAATTAAAATCTTTCTTTAAAAAATGTAGTGGTATATGAACCTTTATGAAAATTACCTACGCAAAATACAAAAGTGAAATACTCGTATGTTGAAAATATCCAGCCAATTTCAACAAAGCAATTAAATTTACCTTTATATTATACTTTGAAATTGCTTTTGATGGCAATAAATTTATTTTTTATTCTTAGGCAAACGTTGATTAATTGAATGGAAAATATACGTGTGTTTGACAAGAACAGCTGATATGATGAGGCTGTCATCTGAGATCTGAGCAGCCGTCGCCTCGGCCGTTAGAGTAGTTCGTATTTCATGCGGTACTAAAATGAGAATTGTATAGAACGTACTTCCTATTCATAGTAGCGTAAAACGTCATGCTTTTTAATGTTGCCAGCAGTATTCTTTTACTAATTTTGTAGTTTTACGTATTCTGTAGTTATAATACTAAATACGTTTTCGCACAATCGAGATAGGACCTAAACAAATTTAATAATAATTTTTATTTTCGGAAAGAAAGTTTGATCATTAAATAATCTTATTCTATGACCACAGCACAAAGCGTAGCGTGAATCGCGGTGATTATATGCTGAAATATGTTTAACTATAAGGAACAATTAATAAACCTTTTATTATTTTTATTTATCTATTTATTGGACAACCAACAAGAACGTACACTTAGTAAATTCAATTACAGTATTTGACACACATGAATACATGATTAAGTGATGCCTTCATTATAGACTGCCACGGCTTTCACAGACAAAACCTATAAAATATATAATATATATTTTTTCTGCACTGGTATAGCTATTATGACGATTTCATTTCCCTTCCTAGCTTATAAGATACGTCACTATTTTTTATCTGGTTTATCAGATAAACGATTTTTTAAGCTTGCGTAGTATTTAAACGATTATAATGGAAACACTGTTCACAAGACGTCGCGCAGCGCAGCGCCACATTCGCTCGCTTCTTCATTCGTTTACTGCCAGTTTCTGAACGTCAACACGTGACGTAATCGGTGTCCGCCGTCCGTCCGTACTTTAGTTGCGAGTTTCGCGCTCATGAAGGATTGTAGTGTTGTGCTGGAATTATAGGTTATTCTATGCAAGTGAGAGTGAGGACCAGACAAATAATAACTTCAGTGTTATCATATTGGATGTGGTTCAATAAACTTCAGTGATTAACGCCGTTTGGAATACAATGGATTCAATAAAAGGTGAAACGCTTAACCTGTTGTTTTCCATATGTTTTAATTTGGAACAACGCCGACGTCACTTCTTTTATTACTAACTTGACGTGGGTAGATATTTCTGAAACCAATAACCGTCACTTGGTTTTCCTCAAGTTTTCTAGATTAAACAGTCTTTTCAAATGTATTGGATCATTTTAAGAACATGTTATTTATTTTTCATATTGGATTTTTTTCACATTTAAATTTTATGCATTGAATTTCATGTTTCTAGCGTTAAATCTTTATTTTCAATTGAATATGTTGGCCTTGCCTCAAACAGATTACATTTATCCTGTTGCAAATATATACATGCTAAAGAAGGAAAATATCTGTCATTATTAATATTTGTAAAAATCAGACAGTTATTAGTTATAATGCAACAGTTTGGTGTTACACTAAGGCACTATTAAATTAACTGTGTGTAGTCTAAATTAAGTTTCATTAATTATTGTCTTGCTTAAAACAATCACTCGCCTTGTATTAAATCTCATAGTATAATTTAATACATACATGAATTTTACTAGTACATTTATTACATCTTAATCATTGTTTATTGGCTTATTGATTTACTATAATAATATGACTGGTTGGAGATAAAGTTTTTAAAAGTCATGCACAAATCCCTATCATGGCTTTTTTGTGACTACAGTTGCTAAATTTGGCCTTGAAGTATGAACAACACAATGGGGCCTCTTATATGGGTTGTATAGGCATTTCAAGCTTACCAGATATTTAACCCATGAAATAATATATATTTTTTGATTAGAATATAATTGAATAGCTATCACAAAATGAATAACTAAAACATACTGTATTACAAACAGTACCTGTCTAAATATAAATGTACTGTTAGTATAAATTTACCCTAATTTATCTAAATTTGCCATGCCTTCAGATATTAGAATACATTTCAACACATTTTTAAAGTAAAATTCAGTATTTTTGCATTTCTTTTATGTTCACCAATGCTTTTGTAAGTTCTGTTTTGTGTTGAATAGAGACTACTAGCGCCATCTATTTTCTGATATGCCATGCTATTAATTATTTAAACCAGGGAAATTTAAAAATATAGTGTATCTACATTAAGAATCAATTTAATTATTAGCTAGTTGTTTTAGTAACTCTATGGTATTAAGTAAATAAAACAAATTTATTTAAATTTGCATATTTTTAAATGAAGTAATCTGTGGGTGATTTATCTATCAACCTAATCAATTATATGAAACTGTCTGTTTATATTTATTTCTTTAAAGATAATATAGGTACGTAAATTAAACACAAGTAAAATAGTGCCATCTAGTGTCTTTTTTTGTCACTACTCAAATAACTTCATAATTACGATTTTAAGCTACAATTTTCTTTAAATACCTATATAAATAGTTTAAAGTATGACTTCAATATTTTTTATTGATTATAAGTTTTTTGTTTTTTTTTTATATACATAATATGCTACCTACTTAATAGGCCAATATTATGTATGACATTATGTGGGGAGACCTTAGTAAATATTGATTAATAATAAATATGGGTCCAGTTCATTACATATATAGAAACAAGTCATATTATAGAATTTTAATATCATATAAAAATACAAACACAACTTATGGCATTGTGTTTTTTTTAGTATAAAAACATTATATTTATTCTAATTCCTAGATTACTGCACAATCTGATAAAATATTAAGTCTTTAATCAAAGGACAACTCAGTTCGGCAATAAAAACTTTCGCCTGTCTATTATCAACACTATGCTGTTTCGGTATGAATGCGCTCCATCTGGCGGATGTCTGCTTCCGCTGACACCGTTTCCTGGCTCCCATAAGTTTATTTTTTCAGCCTTCATTATGAGTTAACCCACAGTTTGTTTATGTTAAACCAACAACCATAAAATTCATTCACGTATTCATTGTTACCCGCTATTTTAGCCTCACATGAACAACGCCACGTTATTACTCGACGCACGACGTGATTATTTTGGTAAAAAAACTAAGTTCTCCCTCTTCTCTCATAAATAGTCCTATTCTGAAACAACGTTAACTTATTACTCACATACCTAGATAGCCTGGCGCGTAGGCGCTACAGGCGAACCATTGGAATTCGAAAGCCGAGCGCAGACCACCCATAAGCATGAGAACACGGCCCCGTTCCCTTCCCCACGCTGCTAACTCTCGAGGCGCCGCCTCTCGTCGCTCTTATAAAACACTTGCTAAATAACATTTCTCTCATTTGACTTTCCGTAATTTAAAATATTAAGTAGTAACTTGTAAAAAAAGATCACATCATCCCACAACATTTTAGTATTACAATTTGCTATTTCAGCATTCTACAATAATTAGGTAATTTTCGAAGAGTTTAGTGTTGCTAAACACTTCGCTGGTACACCCTATATTAAACATGTTTAATCGCATAATTTAAACATCGTTCAAAATATAATGGGGCCATGATGTACTGTCTGCATTCCACGCGACTACTTTCGTCTACTTTTTTATTTGGTCATAGGCCCGCCCAGCAGTACTGCCACATTCCAAAGGCCCTTTTTTACGCTGTGTGGTCGCGGTTTCCGCTGAGGACGGCAACGCCGCGTCTCAGATATGAATGAAATCCGGTCGCAGCGATGTGCGGCATGGCAACGTCGCCTCAGTCGCTTGCCTGATTGAGAATTACATCTCTCCCGCGTTGCCCCTTAGCCCTCTCGCTGATTATAGAATGTAAATATTTATAATGTATATTGGTCCCGTGTCGCGGTGGTCTCCTTATATTTTATTTTAATAACTACTAAAACTAGAAATCTGTAGAAGTTACCCTTTGCAGGCATAATTTTAACCTTCCGACGTAAGAAACGGAATTACAATTATATTAGGTTAAAATGTGTACAATACAACGGAATTGTAAACTAATATATAAACTTTACCAAAATGTAATAATAATCGGGGTCGAAACACAGCTGGGCACCCCACATAGGCAATTTCCAACCCTCTTTAAAACTACGCATGCGCCATAAGGGTAGTCATTGCAGTCGTCAGACGATACAAACGAGTAGCCAACGATGCTTGCATTCGGTCGAACGCCATTAACTCAGTCTGAAATAAGTCAACTTTCCTTACAAGAAGTGAAGTCATTTGTGGCAATGTACATTTGGTGTGTTACGTAAATGATTGTGCTGAGAAGCAATACAAATACAAAATGCCGCTTTTAGTGGATTGCAAAAACAGAAATGGTAACTATCGATCCGAGTGTTATTCTAGCAATGGGCGGCCATTGCCCATAAAACATGCGTAGGTCAAACTCTTTTACCTCAGCTATATGTCGACATCTATGTTTGTTTATGCGATAATCCAACACGAGTATGCATTATTATATTCATTTATTCATCATCATCATTACAACCTCGACCGTCCACTACTGAACGAAAGCCTCCCTTAATGATTTCCCCGCGGATTATTATATTATCTTCTCTTCAACCTATTGCAGTCCACTGCTGGACATAGGTCTCCCCCATTTTGCGCCAGACATCCCGGTCCTCCGCCTTTCTCATCCAGCTTCCAATTGATTTTGATTATTATATTAGTAAAACCAAATTCATGATTAAGGCGGGAATCTATTTGTTTGCTCTACTATTATCATGTTATTATTAAAATTTTCATTTTCTGCATTTACTAACATTATCCGTTACTTTAATTGCTATTATTAATATATCATTATTATTTAAATAATTTATACGAAGAGCCCTGTAAAACCTTCATTTACCAATTTGTTTTCTAAGTGACAATGTTAACTAGATCAATACATTCCCCTCATTAGAAAACAGATTTGCAGAGAGTAGCATTTTTTGCAAATTAATGTACTTTAATCAGAAAAGGCGGGGTGGGAGATAAAAAAATTGATTGTGGGCACCGAGTGCATGCGCACTGAGTGCACGCAGAGGGGATGGGTTGGCGAAGCGGGAGGGGACCGGTGGGAATGGAATGTCGATGACGCAGCCAGGCCGGTCGGCCGCGGACTTGTTGTTATGTGAAACTGTTTTTGAACGCACACACATTCACCAGTTTCTATGTTCTACAACTTAACCTTACCAGTTCATCACATACCAATAATCAATTAACCCAAATGTCTAGCTCAACAACTTGGTACACTGCTATTTTTTTTTTCATTTACTAATAATACAATTTTTAATTCGATGAACTTCGTTTTAAAATTTACCACATAAGGATCTTGGTGCTTTAATTTTACTAACTATCTATTTCTCTTGTTACAGTGGCAACCAACGGTTCTCCATCACCACTAGCCACACAAGTGATGTCACAGTTGTTTAAGAATAAAACAATACCATCGCCATCAACATCTCCGCCCGCTACTTCCGACGACAAAACCGATAATCGCGATACTTTCTTTTTCTCCGATGCGGACTTACGTCGCGTTGACGAACGTCTGAAGACATTTGAGAAATGGCCTCTCACGTTTTTGTCACCTGAGCGACTAGCAAATAACGGATTCTATTACCTTGGAAGAGGCGATGAAGTACGCTGTGCATTTTGTAAGGTTGAAATTATGCGATGGGAAGTTGGAGACGATCCTGCCGTTGACCACCAGCGCTGGGCTCCGCAGTGCCCGTTCTTGAGAAAACAAGCGAACTCTGGGACTGTTTCGGTTGATTCCATACCTAATACTGGTCAAGATGAATGCGGAGTTCATGCTCAAACTCCCAATGTTGTTCGAATGCCAGGCCCCGTACACCGACAATATGCATCAGAAGCGGCTCGCTTACGTAGCTACAAAGATTGGCCTAGGTGTATGCGGCAAAAACCCGAAGATTTAGCAAAAGCGGGATTCTTCTATACGGGACAAGGTGATAAGACGAAATGCTTTTATTGCGACGGAGGGTTAAAAGATTGGGAAAATGACGATGTGCCCTGGGAACAGCATGCGCGGTGGTTTGATCGGTGTGCGTATGTTCAGCTCGTAAAAGGACGTGAATATGTGCAAAAGTTCTGTCTGAGGCTTGTCAAGTACCCGCTCCTAAAGAGGAAAAGGAAGCGGAATCTTCAGCTCCCCCCGCGGAAACTACGTCAAGCACCGAAGAAGAAAACAAAATTGATGACTCTAAAATGTGCAAAATATGTTATGCTGAAGAACGTAACGTTGTCTTTGTCCCGTGCGGCCATGTGGTGGCTTGTGCTAAGTGTGCCCTTTCGACTAATAAATGTCCAATGTGCAGAAGCATATTCCTAAACGCAGTGCGGCTGTATTACTCGTGAGATAAGCCAGATAATGGCATGATGCTAGTCACTAAATCAAGGCCCTGATGTAGTCAGGGTGTCCACTTTCCGAAAAATAGGGAAGTAGGGAAAGTCTTAGCGCCAAGAGTAGATACGAAGGTACTCCATGTAACAACCAAGTGACGATATTATAATGAGCTTTGGGTACAATGTATAGAAACCTGGCAAAGACTTGATGAATAGTATAATCTAGTCTTCATTTTGAACCAGACATCTAGCATTTTTAACAAGGATTGTCAATGTGGTACATTTGCTTTAGAAGTAGTCAAATTATACAATATTTACTATTATGAGGTCTACGACATTTCTAAATTTATGCATTCACTATAATATTCTGTTTTTGTATTACTTCTACATTCTTTCATTTGTAATATTTATTTAAAATTTTAAGCAAATCTGATATTGGAGATAACATAACAAAATTATAATTATCTAGTAATTCGTCATTTTGGTACTCTATAAATAATATTGACTCATTTTCGAAGCAAAAAATAACGTTACGTAAATATTTTTCGTAAAGTTTGGACACCCTGGTAAACAATGCATAGTTTGTTTTGTAATGCTTATTGCAAATCGGTATTGGATAGCGAATGTGATCTGAAGATTCTTAAAAAATATACTACAACTTAAGTCTTACAACTAAATGATTTTATAATTTATCCAAAGATTTGTAATTGCCACAGGGCACCTAAAATTAAGGATTGTGGCCGCAAGTTTGACAAACCTGAATTGTAAATGTTAAAATTATTTTAAATTATTTATCACTTGAACTTCATTACTGACATTGTAAATAATATAATAAATGTAAATAATTATCCTAACTATATGATTTCCAACTTGTAAAATGGAGTAAGTTTAATATAAGTAGTTCACAACAGACTGAATATAATTTTGTTTATTAAATAGTAATATAAAAAGTTTCAGGTCATATTGACATTCAGAGGTATAATTTTTATGTGACTGAAATAGATAGATGACGAAACCACCGTAAAGAAGCAATTCAAATTTATTATATAAGAAATAAATGGCAAATAAATTTTAATAATCAAGAAACATGAGCACTACTCCATTTTAAACAGGGGTCAATAATTTTGTAAATCTTTAAGTATTATGAATGACTATTGGAATTCAAAACCTCTGTAATATTTTAAAAACTTTCAACTATGGTGATAATAATTTGAAGATAGAAATAATCCGGAGGGTTGCTTTAGAACTCAAAATTTAAAATTGGTGCATGTGAAATAATGCATAGTAACAATAATTTATATCAGATTATACCATAAAGATTTTTTTAATTAATAAATAGTAATCATGAAACAAGTAAATAACAGGTCATATCATGTAACTTTAGACTTATAATGTCACCGTACCTATTTTACAGCACTATTTGTTTGTTATTTTACAACCGAAAATGTCATTTGAAATAACTATTGAATAGAATTTATAATTAAAAACCGTTTAAAATTTGTTTTTATAGTAATTAATATGTTGTTAAATAAAACAATTAATTTAAGTTTAGACTTTCATTATATTCCCATCTTAATACACAACGAATCCTAGTTATCCAATAAAAATATATAAATATAATAATACCTACAGGCCATAGTTAACAAAATATTACAAATACAATCTTTTATATTAATATAACTACGGCTGTACCAAAAGAACTGCTAATGGCAGGCAAATTTTGTAGGAAAAGTAATATATTTATTGAAAATGAAAAAGAAAGGAAAGATTTTTTTTATTTTTCGAACTGACTACTGCTGGAGGCCGCAGATGGCTTTAACAGTTTCACCGGGCAATTGGGGAGCGCATACGGCTCTGTCAGAGTGGGACTAGAACCTGAACTTATGGCGTTGCCGGAAGGGCTAGGTAGTCTAGTAAGTGTTAGGGGTGAGATGCGGCCTGGCACACGCCGGTTACGCGAATAGGGACTGAGTGAACCCACGGCCAATGGCGACGATGGCGTTTGTGTCAGGATAGCGTGAGACAATCCTAAATAGACACAAATTATGCATCAAATAAAGGTATAGTATCTAAACTGTTCCTATGTGAAAAAAACTGTACCTAAAGCAATTAGATATAAAATGAATAGTAATATAGACACGCGAGTAAGCTTGGCGCGCGAAATCGTGTATCGCCCTGCACTGTGTATTCTGGAATCTATATAAAAAAATTGTACCTCACGAAACTGCCAAAAAAATTATTCACACGCGATAACTTTAAAATCAACAATGTTTTTTACTGCACATTTATTTGATTTAATCACATGAAGCATGTTTGCCGATCAATTCGCAATAGGGGCTTGTTATCTCGTAATATCTAGTTGTAGAATCCTACGAAAGTATTCATGACATCATATCCTGAGAATATGAACTTTCTGGTACTTTGGAAACCAACTCTATGAGAGTTTAAAATACGACGAATCCCTTCGAGAAAAGGTAGATTCACGTGTACAGATAGATATGTGGTAAATTATGATTATTGCCAGCAAAGTAAAATAAGAGATTCTAAAACATAATCCATTAGAATTATTATGATGACAAATTTACCGTCAGCTTTTAACAATCCGACATACAAAAAAGTTAAAAAACCAATACAAATACTTCTCTTTTCGAACTATGGCAGTCCACAGCTGACCATAGGTCTCCGCCAATTTGCGCTTAATATTCCGATACTCCAATTCCCTATCTCAAGACATAGTTTTGGCATCTGCTGGTATTTAACCCATAGTTAAATAGTAATATTTTAACGTGAGAGTGTGTCTGTTTGATGTCCGTCTATTAAGAGCAACGAATTGACGTGATTTTATAGAGGGATTATTAGAAAGCGATGGAGAGGGACATTATCATCATTATATGTAGCCACCAAGGGCACGACTCTACTCGTAAAGGGTATATAGGCCTTAGTCGTCCACGCGAGCCCACAGCGGATTGGCCGACTTGAGGCACAAACGTTAAATCTCTTCGCAGGCGTGCGCAGATTTCCTCACGATGTTTTCCTGTGTACGTACGTTACCCGACGCTATTACGGTGACGAAAAAGCGTCGGATAACGTACACATAATTTAGAAAATTCGAAAAAACGATTGGTACGTGGCGAAATTTGAACATGCGCCCTCCCGATCGGAAGGCAAGTCTGTGCCATTGAGCCACCGACGCTCAATGTTGACATTATGCCAATAGACTATGTTACTGATATTGTGATACTTTTTATCATTTCTAACCCCCCACCTCCCTAAAATAGGACAGTGGAAGTTTGTTTCGAGTTTGTTGTTCGATGTTCAAGGTAGTAAGCTAAATATGGTATGTCGTCTAAAACCCATTTTAAAAAATCTTTCTGAGCCCATAAAAAAGAGGATAGAAATTTGTGTAAGACTTTTCGCAACTTTAGTTAAGCAAATGCCGAATAAAGATAGAATAGGAAAACTGTAATAGGTGACTAAATAATCTGCGACTTCTTACCTTAATGCTTACTGCCACAATGGACATTTTGCTTGGAAGGGAAGTTTAACCAATTTAATTGTAAACAAAACTTATTTTATGTTGTCTGTAGGGTAACAATGGAAAAGGGAAACGAATGCCAATTCAAAAAATATTTTATTAGAGAGCTTACATTTAAGTTACTGGAACTGTTTATATTAAGCCATAATAGACTTTACATATGGATTATTTTGATGTAATAGGTTCTGTTTAAGCTTACCTATTTCTTTCATCATAGCGTCATCCGATAAAGTTGACTTCTCTATTTCTTTGCATTTTTTCAAAAAATCTTCTATTAAATTCTGTCCTTCCGTCACTTCTTGTGTCTTAATAGTTGCTTCGACTTCGAATAGATTGGTTTCGAGTTCTGCTTGCTTTGCCTCTGCATACTGGAAAATGACATCTTACTGTGTAATTACAACAAACAAATAAACCATAAATATATATATGAATATATATATATTTTCATATATATATATAGTATATGTGAATACTATTAATTCACATATCTATTTTATTTATTTATTTTTTACATTTTAGGAAAACTTACAGCTAATGTTATTTTAGACACATAATAAATATAAATATTGAAGGCCAATTAAAAGTTTCCACATATAACACAAAGTATAAAGTTAAATTTTTAACCCAAAAACATCGGTACGCTATTGCTGCATAAAAAAATGTTTGCAAGTTGCCGCTTAAGTTGCAAGGTTGTAGTATTAAATAAGTCTACATCTACACTTTTAGTTAAGTCATTGAAACACCTGCTTGCCCTCACTAAATAAGAATTTAGTCTATAATCAGATTTTACCGTTGGACGTACAGAGTGCACTGTCTCCTCCCTCCACGACATGGAGTTCTAAGACCGATTCGCTCCAAAAGCTCGGGACAATCAACTGTTCCATTTGAGATACGAAGGAGAAAAACAAGATCAGCAATACGTCTTCTCTCACTAAGTGGTAGAATATGGATCTTTTGACAACGATTCCTATAATCAGCTATATACGTTCTAGACCTAAATTGTAAATAACGAAGGAAACGCTGCTGTATCTTTTCAATACGTGAAATATATATATATTATAGCCCGGGTTCCAAATTTGAGAAGCGTATTCTAAGTGACTACGCACAAACGAACAATAAAGAATTTTGAAGGTTTTTACTAAGTGAAAATCAGATGATATTCGTAAAATAAAACCAAGTGCCTTAGAGGCTTTAGTAATAATATTATTAATATGGGACTCAAAAATTAATTTTGTATCAAAAGTAACTCCTAAATCACGAATGCATGTAACTCTTGTTATGACTGAATTTAGGAGTTTATACTTAAAAGAAAGAATGTTAGGTTTACGCGTAAAGGAGCACACATAACATTTCGAAACATTAATGTCCAACTTATTAGCTAAACAGTAAGCCTCAAATCTATAGAGGTCTTCCTGCAAAAGCTGTGCTGCCGCATCTGAATTATCTGGACAAAGAATTTTCATATCATCAGCATACAAGAGTATTTTTGAATATTTAAAACACGAAGAAATATCATTGATAAATATGTTAGAGTAGGGGACCTAGTAGAGATACCTGAGGCACGCCAGAAGGTAAACTCACTGCTCGGGATACATAGCCATTAAGTGCAACCATCTGACACCTATTACGAATGTAAGACGTAAATCATCTGTAAAGATTACCATGAATACCCATAGATCTAAGTTTCCGAAGAAGCAATAAATGATCAATTTGATCAAAACATTTACTGTAATCAGTATAGATAACGTCAACTTGAGCTGGTATCGACATTTGCTCTGTTAAGTAATCTCTACATAGGGTAAGATTGGTAGTTGTTGATCTACCCTTCAGAAACCCATGTTGCTGCAAACTAAAAACATGTTTAAATGAATTATTTAATACTCTATGTACAAGTCTTTCAAGTAGTTTAGCAAATAAACATAGCTTTGAGATAGGTCTGTAGTTCTCAACCTTTCTTATGAACTGGAGTTATGTAAGCTGATTTCCAAATCAGAGGCATAATACCCTCATTTAATGATCGCTTAAAAAGTATAGTAAGGGGATAAGTTAAACTCTTAGCGCAGTTCACAATAAATATTGCTGGGATATTATCCGGACCTGCGGATTTATTAAGGTCCAATGATTTTAACAATTTGAAAACTTCCGAATGTTCGATTTCGAAATTACTTATATCCACAACAGAAACATCACAACTATGGTCATCGCAAACATTGTCGGTCCCAGCATTGCTTAGGTTAGGTGAATGGAAGTATTCGCTAAACATATTACATATATCCTCCCCTCCCTCGGCCAAGCTTTGCCCAAACCGCATTGCTACCGGATAAGAGTTGCTATTATTTTTCATTTTGACATAGGTCCAAAAAGCTTTAGGGTTTTTAGATATGTTTTTTTCAATACTAGCTATATACTCACTAAACATAACCCTTTCCAACAATTTAGCTCTCTCCTTAACAGGTAAAAGACTGAAAATCACTTTGGTTCCCATAGGTTTTAAACTTAGCATGGTACTTATGTTTCTCTTTCAATAATTTAATCAGTGATTTTTTATACCAAGGAGGATATTTTTGAGAGTAGTTAATGATCTTAGTCGGAATAAAAGCATTTCGTAGTTCTTCCAAGGTGTTGTAAAAGAAAGAAATGGCAGATTCAATAGGTTTGTTATGTAATTTCTCGTTCCAATTAACAGCATCAAGCTGCGAGTATTGAGGCAAATCACCAGAATGGTATAAGTACCTAGTAAAAGGTCGAGGCTTTAGCGTGTGCAATTGAACAAATTCAGCCGAGATACAAATAGCGGGATGATGTGAGTCCTCTGGTAATAGTGGGAAGTTGCAATGGGAGACTATCACCTCATTATTAGAGAAAACCAAATCCAATATACGATTATTTATATTAAAAATACTATTAAATTGTGAAAAATTACATAAATTAATGCTGTCAAAAAATTCGAATTGGCTACAACCTTGGATATTATCTGGAGTAAAAGAACAAGAATTATTAGTATACTAATATATAAAGCTGAAGAGTTTGTTTGTTTGTTTGAACGCGCTAATCTCAGGAACCACTGGTTCGATTTGAAAAATTATTTCAGTGTTAGATATCGAGTGTCTTATTTATCGAGGAAGGCTATAGGCTATACATCATCACGCTACGAGTAATAGAAGTAATAGAAGCGGAACAGCAATGAAGAATGTTTCAAAATCGGGGGTATTTTTTCATACTTGCAGCTTCCGCTGCGTACGCAGAGTAAACGGTTAAAGTTTCACAAAAGTCATGTATGAGAGTATTGTTCTCCTTTTAAAGATCTACAAACAAGTCCGCGACAGCATATGTCTCTTTTGAGGTTAGCTCACTATAACATATTTTTTGCTAAAAAATCTGAAATTGACCCCGAAACTTTAAAGTTGGAGGGAGGGGAAATCCTATGTATAGTGATAAATGAAAGTACCGTGTTATCCCGAATTTAATGCGAGCGAAGCCGCGGGCAAAAGCTAGTCTCCGATAAAATTTGGCATTACCTAAGTAACTGGTTTCAACCAGCATGCAATAATTACCATGTACTTGATTAACCAGACCAATTGTTGTCGTTAGGAACCCAGATAATCGAAAATCCGGATCAAATGTATGAAAAATAATGTAATGTTGTGTTCATTTAAAACAATAAATGTATGTCTACGAAAATCAACATTGATTAAGAAATGGTATATGATGAACGTATAATTTGGTAACATAATTATTTGGTAATTTATATTTGGATAAAAAAATATGAAAGTTTAATTAAACATAAAAGTTAACTTTCCATTTTCTCTCT